>JAIPRL010007540.1:0-23148 GCA_025469235.1 Pemphigus obesinymphae
CTCACCTCGTTTTTAGTCAATATTATTTCCGAAAAAATTGGGGTATTTGTGACTATGACAATAAATATAAAATTATGTAAGATAGTATTGAGATAAAATATAAGCGGGAAAATGTTTGCGAGCGCAGGGAGCGGTTTTTTTCCGTTATTTGGGACAGTCAAAAATTTTGCCCCCCCCCCCATTTCAAAAACTGAAATGATGCCACTGATTTCATCTACTCCTGGGGCTTTTTTATTTTTTAAATATCTAAGACTGGCGTTAAATGCACTTCTTAGTATTAGTATGCCATAAGAGCATTCATTCGTATCTTCATTGATATCTTGTAGCTCATCCCCTTGATATAATTCTTCGAGGTATTCTCTCCATCGGTTTACCACCTCAATTGTATCCAAGAAGTTTACCATTCTTATCTTTAATATTAATAATTCCAGTCCTATTCATCTTGAGTAAATCTTAATGGTTCCGTAGGCTTGATCTAATGTTTTTGTTCTATAAAGATTATTTATTTCAGAACACTATTGTTCTAGCCAATCTTCTTTTGCTTTTTTTGATTCGTTTATACGGTTACTTAGTTTTACATTATTTGCTGTCCTTTTACGTCTGTCTGGTGTTTGTACTTTCGTCTTTCCTCGATTAGTTCTATGATATTTTGGGTGATTGATTTCTGAATAGGTTTTTTTCTCTTCATATTCAATGTGATTTAACAACACTTGTTACAGTACTTTTTATGCTCTCCCAATGTAGTGATACCTACAGTAAAAACAATTAATGTAAATTTCAAGTTTTTGGAATTATATTTTCCAATTTATAACAATTTTAGATATCCATTACACTTAAGAAAAGTATACAGGGAAATCGAAAAATAACTTCTTTAAAGTACCAACTACAGAATTTATAAGCAGGCTTAGAATGAATGATAATACTATGGTCTAGTACGTAGTATTCTGAAATTGTTCAGGAGAATGTTTAAGACTCAATATGTATTAATTTTCAGATTTTTTCATTATTTATAATACAAAGAACTGCATTTTCATAAATTGTTTATGTATTAATGAACCTAAGCTAATAATTAAAAATTTTCAGAATTTTAAAATTGAATTTATTTTTAATAAAGGCGTAAATCGCGTATAATATGAAGGTGCGTGTACCTAACGATAGAGTAGTACGTAAAATAAAATAAAAAAAACAAACATCCGACGAAAGGAAACGGTTTTTTTTATTTTTTCGTCTTTATACCGTTCGCGGCGGGTAAACGACCATTCTCGCTCGACGGCTCTGTCCGGAAAGACGCGGTCGTTTCCGGTCGTCGGGTTTTTCAGCGTGCAGTGCGGACGGCGTCCATGATCAGTGCATGCACCGGCTGAATCTCATTGACCATTGGCAATGACCATTGAACAGTGTCGGCGTGCAATATAGACGACAATATATATCGCGGAAGAAAAACAAATACTTAAATATTATATAGTTAAATAATAAAATATAGTCAGAATTACTATTTTATATAGGTAAAATCACTAAAATTATATAATAATAAGTACTGTATAAATATTATAGTTATTTCGTCTAGTAATATTTACTATATATTATTATAGTAATTATTTTCGGCTGCAGTCGGTTTTGTGTGCCGTTCTCATAGGACTGGAGTTTCAGACGCTCTTCAGGCCGCGGCAATAGTATAAGATCGTTGGAACTGGACGCCATTATACGCGCGAGGGGTCTCGGATTCGAAACGCTCTTTTCTTATTTTTTTGCATTTTTACAAGTTTTTATTAAACGTAATTTGCCATAAAATTATGGTAATAATTACTATAGAAGCTTAAGTTTGTGTTACTAAAATTTTTTGACAAATCTTACCGATATTATAGTAGAATTAACTATATATTATTTTTTTCCGTTATACGATCGTACATAGTATAGTATATATACACATATACTACCTACGAGTCGATCGGGCGTATAAATACATAAAATATATATTGAAATTCGTCAAGAAAAAAAAAACCGACAATAATAATAATAATAATAATAAATGAAATAAAATATAGTCGTTTGCCGCTGACGAGGACCGCGTTTTGAATTTTGATAACCGGGTGCACTTCCTGCCATTGTGCCCCGCCGAGTTACCGCGCATAAACCGTACGTATTGCATTCAAGATTCACGGCCATGTGCCGTACAGTCGTCGTATACGGCGGTCGACCGACGAATCTGGACGACATCTCGACAGACTTTTTTTAAATACATTTTTTTGAATAAGTATTTAATACAGTGTTTTAAATACTTTTTACTAGTATTCTGAGTACAATATTCCGAATAGGTACTTTTTTAGTGTTCAATAACATTTCTAAAAATAATGTCAATATTTTTCCTCGGTAAATTGTATTTGTGCAAAAGTACATGATATCTTATAGTACCTAGGTATATTATATTATCTTATTTTGTTTTAAGCTATATTTAGTAAGACAGTAATGTTATTTTCCAATTTTAAATACGCTGACTTAAACAAGTATAATTTTTATTAATAAAATAAATAGTTTGAAAGTATCATATTTATTAATATTATTTTATTATAATATACATTTAGTATAATTACAGTGGTTAGTGATATGAGATCTTATATAGGTATATAATAACAATTATTATAAAAAAAAAAAGAAATTGCACTAATAGTAAGTCATTGATGGTACAATAATGCTTATTGATTAAGTTTCGCAAAAAAAATTATTTACCTACTCGCTTATTATTTAAATGAGTCACACAATATTAAAGTTTAATATTAAAATTTTAATATAATTTATGATTAAGAGGTAGGTGTGTATTTTCGATTTTAGGATTATATTCAATTAGAAAAAAATAATTGAATATAATAATAATTAATATTATAATTAGGTAGGTACTATTTTCGTTGTTGAAATCTAGTAAAAATATAAGTAGGTATTCTAAAAGTATTTGGATTACACTTTATAAAGTATTTCAAATACTTAAGGAATACTATTGTCTATTATCTTAAAGTATTCGAATACATATTGTGAATACTTTTTTTTGGAAGTATTCGAGATATGTATCCAAAATACTTTTGAAAATTATTTTACCCAAGTTTGCATCTCGGCCTCCGCCGAAGGGCCGTGTTTGAATACACAACGAACTCGGGTCGTACACGCATATTGCACGTTTCATTACAATATACGATGTTTATTTTTTAGCAACAATTTTTTCTTTTCTTATACGTACATCTACGGTGTCCCCTACATCGTAGTCCCATTGGGAAACTATACACCGGCGTAGACGTTTTTTTCAGTATTCGTACAGCAGTGCTCCGTGAATGCTTCAACTGGAACCTGTGTTACGCTATATGTCACCGACGGTACCAAAGTGACGTCCTTTCAAGTGAGTTTTTAATGTTGGGAAATTTAAAAAAAAATGTCCCACGGACTAAGATCAGACGAACTACAAGAATCCGTTTATTCGTAAAAAATTGGTTGACGGATATGGCTGTGTCACAGGGCGCATTGTCGCGGTGAAGCGTCCAAGTGTCCGCAATGTCTGCAGGATGGACGCGAATAACTATTTTTTTCTTGAGCCTTTCGAGGACTTATTTATAAAAAATTTGATCGACAGTTTGTTCTAGGTGCATAATCAATTGTCAGTCGACGGTCCGTACTCTCAAGAACCCTCACGCCTACCATAATTTTATGGGCCCTTGATCTTGTCCGCCTCCCTGAGCGAAATTGGTCTTCTACGGCTTCTTGGCCCTTCAAAAATGATTTTTGCTACCGAAAAACTTGTGCAATTAAACAGGAATGGTTCCCTACGCTTGTAGGTACTAACTATTCGTATAGGTAAAACCTACTTGGTATTAAAATAAAACTTGGTATTCACCAAGTTTAAAGCGAAATTTTATAGCATAATTTTGTCAAATTTCGCTGGTCCATTTTCGTAACGCAATACAAAAAAATCCATCTTATTTAAGGCTATGTATATATAGTATGTAGTTATTGCATGAGTTGGAAACGGTCTAGGATAGACATATTTATAAGCTAAATGATAATAAATTATAATATGCAGTGTTGTATCTACAATTTACTCAAAAGTCAATACTTAAATAATATGAATATATATATATATCGATTGCATTAGTACCAATTATACCACAGCAGGAAGGCCGAATACGACTTATCGATTCTGTCTGCAGCATAATTTTACCAGCAACAGTTAGAAAACCATCTATCGATTCCGCCACCACGTTATTAATATCCTGTTTTGTATAGAAATTATTATTATCCAGACACGCCTGTAGAGCGTAGTATATACACAGAATAATTTAAATATTAAAATTGAATTTATTTTTTTTCTTTCCTTTCTGTCTAATCTTCTCTCTGTCAAAATTAATTCTCCTATACTCTTATCACATGTTAATTTCAGAGTCTCTGCTCGTACTACTCACTATTCTATCCATTTCCATACTCTTCGCTCCTCTTCTAATTTCCTAGAAATTTCTTGAAAGTCCGTCTCACGCAAACAGCAAATAACGATCCTTCTTTTTCTTAAATGTAATATTTTCTATAAATCATCACTTTTCTCATATTCGAAACTATTATTTGTACTCATTTTTACTTTTATATATATATATATAATGATATTACGATTATAAAAAGCAATAATCACCTTATAAATAATTATAATAGTATTGTTACTTATTATAAACTATGTAATAATACTATTATAATTATTATTTTTAAGCCAATTACTGCTTTTTTGAAAATGGTTAAGTTCTACTTTATTCATTAAAATATTTCTCTATAAGTATGTCACACGATAAATGTATATAATAATACGTTACGGGTACAGGGTAAAAACCAAAATTGGAAAAATCTCAAAAATCTTTAAAATGCCTGGGAAAAACGGCTCACGATATACTTGGACAAAATGTTAAATTAAAATTTTTGCAGATGCAAAGCTGCAGCTTCTATACTCTATAAATTTCAGTATATCTTAGTAAAGTATTTTTTTAGTATTAAATAAAAATATCTAGAAAATGAATAAAAGTATACAAATACTATACCGTAATATATTGTATAGGTGTCTAATTAAATTATTATATAATATAGTCAATTGTCATAAACCATGATATATATATTGTATATTATGATTATGAAAAATAATGAAATAGGTATAATCGGCACTAGAGTCAAATTTGGTTAGGGATTGTAGCCCTTGTCAAGATTACCCTTGATTACTACTCTTCCGAATCTGGGGAGAATTAGTTTTCCCTAAATCCCCTACGGTCTACTTAATTCTTAGTTATATACTTTTTTACAGTAGGTATCTCTGTATCATGATAAAATAGAGTAGTGTAAATGCACACGTCTATAATATAAATACACTTATTAAAACTGCAGAGAACAAAGAGTGATATACGTCTGGTGATGTAAAATGACGGTAATAATCTTTTGGCAGAATATTCTCGAGAAAATTCTTGAGAGAAAAAATTGAGAATTTTTGGTAATTTAATTTTTTTAGCTGTATTTTATCAATTCAAATATTGTATATAATGTTTTTACTAAAATGATTAATTTTAATATTATTGTTGTGGCCATAATTGTACAATTATTATACCTAATAATAATAATCCAATTTCATTATTATTAATGACCAATGTTCTATGAATTCAGTTATGTTGATAAAAATGTTCAAAATGTATTCTTATTACCTATTCAAATTTATTATTCTTAAACAAATTATAAAACTCAAATGACCACACACAACTGGTGTAATGGCCACAAGGCATAACCGGTATACCCACCCTATATTATATTAAAATATTAATTATAATATAATTTAAAAAACACATATTAATATGTTAAAAATAGTAACATTATAGATACGTTGTCCGTTGGACAATAATAATTGTGTACGAACTGGTGTATATCACAATTTTAAAACATCATGTATAATAATTGTCACATAAATCGTGGATATTACTTATCAGTTTATTGTTATTTTTGTTAATTATGATGTTTGAAAATTTTCAGTTCGAATTTACAGGAAATCTCAGCCATATAATTCATTTTTATTATTTATCTTATGAATTGTAATTATATTAAATTTTAGATTCACAGAAACCATAAGGATTTATGAACAAGTTTTTATCACGACATTTTCATTAGAGTAATTTTCATAGGTTTTTCTCACTGTTGGTGAGAATATTCTCCGGTAATAATCTTTTCAAGAATATTCTTATAGTACTTAACTGAGAGTATTCTTTACTCACATCAAAGTTATAGATACGTAATATTTATTATTTACTATACATTTCTACAATAAAATAAAATGTATAGTAAGAAAAATATTTAATCTAAAAAATGTATTTTACGAATAGGTACCTAAAATTATTTTTATATTTAAAATCGTAAAATTGTAAATATCAATAAAAGTATTTTTTAATGTTTAAATTTAAACAAACCTTCGTATATTTAATGCTATAATTATATAATTTTAATTTTACGACCACACTTATTTGTATTTGCCATCAAACAACTTGTCGGGTAGAAGGAATCGTGTAGGAGGTTTTGGGTAAAGCCGTTTTTTTATGGAAAATGTATTATAGTTAAGTAGTTGTAGGTACTTTAGAAAGGTAATTTTTTAATTTTCCCAATAGTATTTCTTTATGCATATAGAAAAATCTCATTTATATGGTGTATGGCAGCAAGCATACAATATATTATTTAGAAATTTATAAGTGCAGGGGATATAACAAAATAACAAATAAATACTTTTTATGGTAACTGATTTTGTTTTAATTGACTATTTAAAGACAAAAGTTATATTAAATATTATTATACCAAACTCTGCTCAGAATCGTTTAGAGAATGATTTATCTTTTCATTCAAATCTAAACAATTACTATCACATACACTATCCTGTCCTAGGACCGGAGGGACAATGGACAAACTTCCACTATCTGTATCTGGACGACTTTTTTGTATTATAGTTATCATATTATTATTATGATTTCAAGGATTTATTTATTATTCAAATTTTAAATACCTTAATACATACATATAATATTATCCTATTACTTATTAATATACTGTTATTATCTCAGCCTCATTACCTATATATGCAATTAATTGTGGACATTTTATAAAACCCAATTTTTTTCAGGACTTAAATTATGTGAAAAATACTTCAAAAAAGTTTTCAGGATACAAAAAGTAATGTATTTGAAATATCATAAAATACTTTTAAAAATAAGATGAAAAACTCAGTTCCACAAAAATATTATACACTTTTATTTTGTACATAGGTACGAATTTCGATATAATGATGTTATCATCTTCAGTACACAATAACGACTTATTGTGTTATTGAGTCCTTATTGTGTACTGAAGATGATAACATTGTTATCGAAATACGTTTATATAAAAAATATTATATAATATTTTATGGAATTATAAAAAAAAAAAAATACTTTTAAGTCATATCCACATAATAATACGTATTATAATTTATGGGTCTGATATGTTTGCCCGACACTCGAATGCCCGACACCTCAATCGCCCGACATCATTTGCCCGATAAGAAGCATTATTATTATTATTATTATTATTATTTTATTTTTATTTTTATTATTAATACGTAATATTAATGTACAATAATTCAAAAATACCAAAACCATACGAAAATCGTTCAAATTTATCATTTCTAAGTGGAATCGCTCAAAATATTAATTTGTAAGTAGTGTAATGTGTTATTCATTCTTTTTTATTACTATTAATTTTTGAGACAAATTGTATAACCGTCTAAAACATTAATTTTTGACACAGATTTTGACGCAAATGTTCATTGAACTTATTATTTTTATTTATTTATTTTATTAAATTTATTGAATTTTTGAATAATTGTTGACACAGATTTATTTATAATAAAACTTGATATTGTCGGGCAATTGAATGTCGGGAAAGTGTACTGATACCATAATTTATAACGTCATCACATTATATAATAATATTATGGGCATATTGTTTTATAATAATTATAAGACAATCTGTGTTTGAATTATTATTCCAACACACAGATTGTATTTGGTTTAAAAAAAAATGAATTTCGGAAGGATATGAATATTTTTGGAAGCCCCTAAGCATCCACATAATCAAGTTACGTACATAGGTTTTATACTTATCAATATATCAATATACTTATAGTAGTACTTATAGGTATGGCATGTTTCTTATGGTAAAAATATTTTTCTTCATTCGTGGGCCATTTCTGTAAACATACACATTACGATAAAAAAAAAGTATACTATGAAGTTTCGTTTTTTTTTTTTTTTGCACATTTTTTTTGGAGAAATAAAAATAGTTGCAATCGACCTTACTCGTTGTTTAAAAATTCAAACAGATATACGAGTGCGTATACGATTGTTAGTGGTCTGTTGTACTTTGAATACATATATACTACTCTTAAAATCAAATATCATTCGACTAATGTATTGCTTTCGATATTTTTTCACATGCTTGACGTACCGACAAATCCGTTGTCGAAACATCGGGGAGATCCTATAAATATACATGGACGGCACACGACTATACACGAGGGGCGACATACCACTGGCGAAGTTTGCAGGGGAGAGCGTAAAGCGCCGAAGATAAATCATAAGTGTTTGATCGGCATTTCAACATTACACGTACATATTAACAATAATAATTGAAGTTATATTTATCGGCGGCCCTCAAATAAGTGTTAATATTTTATTTTAAATAATTCTTACAAAAAGATGATAATATGGGCTCCGCTGAATATTGTGCACTTGTGGGTATTATATTAATAGAAATATCTATTTTAATTATGAAAATTTTACGTATTATTTGGTATTAATATATTATGATAAATATAAAAATGTGATAAATCAAACGATTAAGTAAGAAGCCATCTTTTATGGAAAAAAAAAAAATTAGATACTTCAATCCTAGTGTAGGTACACTATATTTATATACTAATCTACGGTGTGCAAATAGTGGATTTTACGATTATAAACGGTAAATCCACCGTATATTAAAAGTAAATTATTCGCTTGGTGAATATACCTGTAAATTGTAATACACTTTGAAACTACCTTTTTTACATCACTTATTTTTGATTTAATAATGAACTTTATTTCAACTATATGAAAAAAAAAATATTAATTTTCCGCGCATATTCAATATATTTTCAACTATTTTTCTGTATAGGAATGTAAAATATTATATTGAAAATCAACAATTTATTTATATGACTATTTATATTTTACTATATTTAGTGGTAAAAATTGTCTAGTTGGCAATTAAAAAATCAAAAGCATCTTTAGGGGTAACGACGGGGCCACAGTCTGTGCACTCCCATTATTTTGGTTAATAATACTTTTTTAGAATATATAATCTATTAATTTTGAATTTAATGACATTTTTAGTTCAAAATTAGATTATTAGTTATAATCTATATTTTTTAGTTTATTCATAAACAATGTGTTAAATACATTTGTTTAAAGTTATATTTAAATTAAAATTTTGAATTTTACCTATCAATAATATTTTTTTTAAATATGTTTATTGGTAAACTGAATATACGAGTATACCTCTACTTATATAGATAAAGGTAGCTATAGATAATTGTATTTTCTCAAATAATATGTATATATGGACATGACAACGATAATTATTATAATATATAACAATATATATAGGTAAGCATAGTTGTATTGCAGAGATATTTTTAACCAAATGAATAGGTATTCAAAATAAATAAAATTTATTATTATGACAATATTATTATAACTAAATTTAATTTAGACATAAATATCTTTCTATAAAACCATGCTGAAATTAAAATTAAATTTTGCAAAATATATAAAAAGTATTACAAATATTAGTATAGCTTGGTCATTAAATTAAAACTATTGTAATTTTAAATGTATGATATAAAATAATGTAAGTACAAGATAAAAAAAACAGTAAATAGTCTTAAATTTAACATAAATATTAATATAATTTAATTTAATATAAAAATTACACATCAGAGGTGTGTCTCAGCGGGTTAAGGAATAGGATATAGGTAAACAAATACATACCTAGGTCAAATGATTCAAATCGACAAAAAAAATTGTATTTTTTTCACTATTTTATGTTTTTAAATAAACGATTAATCCACCTTAATATCCACCCTTAATTAACATATATTGGAAACACCTTTAAGCAGTGTACGTACAAAATGTCCACCATGTATGTGGGGGATATTAAATATTGCACACTGGGGTACTATTGTTGATTATCGCAACTACTATACGTACTTGCACAAACCGCTTGTTTGTGAATATTTTTAACAAGAGTAAATAATAATATATATTAGAAAACAAACTGAAATATATCGTAGTTATCAGAAAGTAACATTATTTTATAACTTATAATTACTTATACTCAAAAATATTTTACTTCAATGACTTTTATTTTATAATTTAAAAAAATTGCCTGACACCTACAATGTTTTGTCTTAGATACTTTATTAGTTATTAAGACGTTCATTTTTGGGCATAATTATATAAAAATAAATAATAATTATACATTATACATTTCTATAAATTCATAATTCAGTAGGTATATAATATATAAAACCATTTATTTTACAAGGTAATATTGTTTTATTCTGTAGTAATATTATCACGGACCACGAGCATTTAAAATTTTGAGAAATTGATAGTAATTTCGAGTACCGTAATATTATATATTATTATTTATTTTTGTCAAACATTCACAAACTGGCAGACTACAATAAAAAGCGGTAGTGCGAGTAATTAAATTATTAATAGTCACAATAATCAATAAGTAACACAATTTAATACATTTCGTCATTTACATAACTGCGGATTTAGAAAATTAAAATTAATCACTTTGAATAGATGTCAGTGCACACAAATTTTCAATAAAAACTTCGATTAGCATATTTTCTCATTTTTATCAACAGCTAAAGATATACAAAAATCAATATTTTAGATAAAGACAAAACAAATAATGAATGATAGATAACGTAAAAATATTCACTGTCTTTATATTACTTCCTCTCGCATAGTGGTAAGGCGGATTACCACACTACGTAAAATGAAATTATTATTGTTAATTTAAATATTCTGCGTCCATTTTTATCACTTTCATACAGTAAAAGAGTAAAACTTTACTATGTGTTATGTATGCATCTTATTACCATCGAATACTATAAGTGGTTAGTATTAAGTTGACTTTATTAATATAAAAGATACATAATGTATAAAATACACAAGAGTGTAATAGCATGGTTGTATAAACTGACAACTACAAGTTAGGTTAAAATATTAATGATAACATAATCATTGATAATATAGAACACTATGTTTGTAGTATTTCAACATTTGATTTTAACATATTGTTTAAAGGGCCTCCACACCACCATGATTTTAGTTAAAAACTATTCATTCTAATTCCAACAGTTCGACACGATGCGTACTCCGATAACAATTTTGAAAACATATATAGATTTTTCATTACTTACTCAAGGGAATGGCCCTTTTTTTAATTTTTCTTTCAAAATTGAAATTAATGTACTCATTGCAACGTTCTGATAAAATTAAAACCGTTTATTTGAGTGAAAAATATAAATTTTTTTGTAGTTAGATAGCTAACATGTGCAGGTAGGTGCGTAAAATGGCTCTCTGTATACTTTTAATGCTGGTTACTAACACTACTAAAAGTATAATAAATTGCCTAAATAATACTCCTTAAAATTGTGTGGTGTGGAGATTCCCCTTTTATGTATAATCATATGATTCATATGTACTTACTTGCATAAAAGATAACATTTAATTTTCCAAACAACTATACTGTTTACTGCTTTTACCACAAGAAGGGCACTTAAATGTATATGTAGGTACAGCATTAAAAAAAAATGGATTTTCAACAACTCGCGTGTTTAAAAACTTATTTGCTTCTCTAATGAGAAAAATTGCCTCGTTTGATTAGATGATAATGTGGTTTTTATCATTTATTTTTACAATAATTTACATATTCAAGTCGACAAAAACGAGATTTATTACAATAAATGATATTCAATAAAAATGTATAAAAACATTTTAAAAAAACATACTGACACGGGATCATTTATAAATTATTTAGAAAATGTAATTGAACATTATCCAATCGTTAGATTTTCATTTTATTGAAATTCATAAAGTTTCCTATACATATAACATCTTAAAAATTAATACACTCACATCTGCTACAGTTGAACGAATTCTAAGGAGCTGAGTATAGGCAAATTAACATGAGAGTAATTTGGTAACTTTTCAGCGTATTATAATAATAAATTATGTAAATGACAGACTATTTTCAATGGCTTTATATCATAATAAACAACATAAAAGCATGATATTCACTGACAAAAGTGTGGGATTTGGGTTTGGAGGATTTTATGAAGTAAGTAGTGAAGAGGATGTCAGCACGGCCAATTTTAAGGGGTTCTATAAAGAAAATTTTTAGAAAATTTCAAGAAAAATTAAAATCTAACAATTGAAAAATGTTCATATGCATTTTAAAAATGAATATATAAATTTTTATTGAAATTATTATTTTTGCATTTCTCATTTATAACAACTTAAAAACATCGTAGAAAGACGAAACAAAAATAAATGATAAAAATAACATTATGTCTAGCATTCCACTTAGACATTTCGTAATATGTGCATTTAAACACGTTTTAAGAGTTATTAAAAAAAACTAACTTTTTTGCATTGTTTTAACGAATATAACTCTCATGAAAATTAAATATCGAAAAAAAAAAATAAGGATATATAGAGCCCTAGATAATGTTGTTATCTATGTTTATATTTCGGTATAAATATCATTTTTTTTTAACGACTGCAGTCCCTATAAACATATTTTATACAGTGGCGTTATTTCGAGTGGTGGAGGGGGGTTGCAGGGTAGGCATTTATCACTTCCTCCCCTTTGTTGGCAGCGGGCCGGTGTCCGACCGAATATGGGCCGGTGTCGGGCTATTTATGAATCGCTGACACGATTCGTGCTAATAAGTAACTTAATTATTTACATGCATGGTGGATGTACTCGTAAAATACATAATAATATTAAAATAGATCGATAGACGCCATCAATAGTATATGGTTAGAACTCAAAACTAACAATATAGAAACCTATTTAAAGTGTATTGCTAGTTATTTTATGTATTGATTTCCACCAATATCAATATATCGAGAGAACAAAATATTTAAACCTGAAGTGCTACAATAGCGGTTTACATACTGTGCCGTGTGATGTGTACACCTATTACCTACAGTGGTGGATTTGGGGAGGGACGGAGCTACTCTTCATTTTTTTCATGTTTAACAGCGTACCCCTTAATTTATTTATCAAGGAACGCAGTGTTTGTTTTAACTTTTATTTAACATTTATTTTAAAAATTATAACTTTTTTTTGGAAAAATCGTGAAATTACGAAAATGAATGTTTTTTGTCCTTATCGCATAATAAGTTATAGATAAAAAAACATGATATAAAATGTTAAATAGTTGATCTTATTAAATCATATTGGTATCATATAGGTAATCCTATAATCTTCATTATCCGTGAATGGCTAAAGCCTAAAAGGATGGCGAAATCAATACGACACCGATAAACTTCATTTCGGTCTACATTTACAACTTCCTCGATTATTCATTTAAACGGAAAAGTGTTAAATTATTTTGAAAAAGGAATGCTTAAACTATGCAGCTATCTTGAAAATTATGTAATAAAATATGGATTTTTCTATTCTATTTATGTTATATAATAATCTAAAATGTTTTTAAAAATGTCCCCTGGTTAAGAAACTTTGGATAGGGGGTGTGGGGGACAAAGTCTTTCACGGCTTACTTTTTCTGTAATATGTCTCGGAACGCTGATTTTTTAATTAAGCTCAGAGTCCGTCTTTATTTTTTTTTCCAATTCAACCACTGAACTATACCTACACTGTATTTACTTTTACCACAGAACTGGCCACTTATTTGATATGTTCAATGGTGGTGGTTTCCGTATATAAAAATATTACTATATATTTATTAATATTTAATATATATATATTTAATTTCCGTGTATTCCATAGTGCCCGGTCCAAACAATAGTCCTGATCGACTGTAGGTAGTTGCTTATATACATATATTCATTTAGTCTCTCGCGCCTTGTTTTTTTTTTTTTGTCAATATTCTCCACCGAAAAATTACACTATTCGTGTCTATGACAATAAACGAAAAAATGATGTAAGACAGTCATTTTTCTGTGACAAAATGTACGCGGGAAGAAATCGACGAGCGGTTTTATTTTTCCGTTATTAGGGCCGGTCAAAAATTTTGTCCTTTCCTTTCAAAAACTGAAATGACACCATTGATATTTATATATAAGTACACATCCCAATATTGGAATTGATTCGGTATGAATGCGAAATTCGTATAAAATCGAACGTCTAAAAATATATTGTATTCCAACGAAAGGATTTATCACGTTTTTGCTTAAAAATATACGTTACGCGTCTTGCCGACAAAAAAAAAAAATATATATAAAACAAAATAACCGTCTCGAGTCGTCAAAGCTCCCGCAGCATAATTTACAGTACTGTAGTAATAATAATAATAATAATAATAAGAGTCCTGTGTGGTCGCACACCTGTAGCCTACAGAATAGGCATAACATATACGTTCTGCAATATTTCAATAACATAAAAAAAAAATTAAAATTTAGTTCCATCCTAGTGGCTTTACATTGAATATCAATATCGTCTCTCAAATTGTTTGTATAAAATGTCCCAGGGACGAATCCAATAAAAAAAAAAAAACGAGAGGAGTTAATTCATTATATAATATTATTTTATACGGGGAAGAATTCAGAAATTATATATATACATTTAATATGTTTAAAATACCACAAAAAACTTGACAAATTCAAAGGTGTATTTCAAAATAATGGTCTCTGTCCCCTAAATTAAGATCTGTCAAAATTGAATAGCATGTCCTAAATTTAAATTGATTTAAGTGTTTTTTGTACCGTCCGTCTGCAGTTACAGAGGTTAGAGGCACACGGGTAGACCATAAAATAGTAAAAAATCTCCGTTTACCGAGAAAATATACATTATTAGCCAAATTTATAGACGACACTTAGAGACTTATAGACTTATAGACTTACACTTATCATGAATCAATGAAAATCAGATTTTCTTTTTAATGTTTCACATTTTTAAAAGGCATTACGATCCCTCAATTTAAATTATATTGGTCTGGTTTCTTGTGTAATCGTTTATTAATGAAATTTAAAAGTCGTATTTCCTGCCGTAAAAACTTGTCTTTTTTACAATGCAAAGTCCTGATTTAAGTAAGTATTTAAAATTTAAAATATTAAATGGGCTTTTCCCTCTAAACGTTTGTTTATTTGGTACCTATCATTTTATAATAATATAAATGTGTGCCTATATTTTCTTTCGACTATAAAAAAAAGTTCATATAAATCATATATACTTAATATAATTTATATCCGTGTATACGTATAATATTTTAATGCATTTTGTAAAATTTAAACTAAATCAAAAATTCAAAAAATAGCGTAATCTTTATTCTTTATCTTTAATATAATATTGCATTCGAATAATTTTACATCCCACACTCACCCGGATGTAAATTTGATGGAGATTAATCTTCGTTACAAAATCTAAATAGCCTACCCCCCCCCCTCTTCATAATAAAAGTACCTACTAAAATCTGAAATAATAAATAATAATATCATTAATGAACTTGATCGAAGCTCATATACGAGTCAGTCAATAAACGGAAAACAGAATTAACTTTTAAAAAAAAAAAATGATATTTATGGATCTTTCGTGCTGATTGACACCATACAGACACCCGTACATTATTATTATTTTATTATTATTATCCGCAAACCGATTGAAATTGCAAACACGCGTCCAACGCCAGAACCTGGCCTAAGTCCAATTGGCAAATCTATATCTACGTGACATACATATAGTATATACGTCGAAGTAAAATATATTAACGTATATTATACGCAGCTGAAACAAAGCGATAACGAGCGTATTGGTAATATATCGGAAGACGGTCGAATAATGTTGATAATAAAAAAATCATTAAACCATATAATTTTAATTTTTTTTTATTGTGGTAGCTAATGAATCTATAGTGGACTGAATTTCAAACGAGTAGAATGTATTTATATGCAATTTTATTATTTTTTTATAACTGCAGGGACATGTACACGATTAATCAATAAATAAATACAGTAAGTATATAGTTTGAAAAATATAAAAGTTTACAATGAACAAGTATATACTGAATGCAAAAATACAATGAATGATAATTTGTTTCTATTTAATTCCACATAACGAAATATACATATAAAATGAAAAAAATTGATTAGTAGGAGGGGGTTGAAGCATTTCGCTTGTCGGATAGGATATATTTTAGGGTGAATATATGTATGGAATTTTAAAGCAATGATAAATTACTTCTTTCGCAATAAAAACGATTCTGTACGAAGCTATTATCAAAATTTTCAGTAGTTTTCTTTTACTCTTAAAAAAGAATTTGATGACAAAACCTTTATAAAATACCAACTATAAAATTAATTTTCTATCGGAAAGATTTTTATCCGAAAAACCCTAAACGACTACAAAAAAAAAATATATATATATATAAATGCGTTAAAAAACTAATCAAATTCCCATAATATCATATAAATAAATAAATTACTGAAAAATGATCAACAAGTTTTAATATTTTAACCACGTATAGTGCTATAGAAAATAATTAGTGTAAATTTCAAGTTTCTGGAATTATAATTTTCAGTATAACTTTTTATTGTTGAGTAATTAGGATGTATTTTGTTCAAAAATATGTTTACTCAAAACGAACAAAAAGGCATTTTAAAAATGATTTTAGTTTTATAGTTTTTTTTGTAAAACTAGTATCTAGATGACTCCATTTTAGAAGACGACATCATGAGGGTCTTGCAATTTTCTTAATATTCAGCTTATATTCAAAGGCAAGTTTAAAAAAATTTTTTTTTACATTTATTATTTATTACAACTATTTTTATACATAGGTAATTAATATTTCGAAAAATAAAAACGAGGATATACGAGGTTATCTCCTAAATACATTATTTTCTTTAAATTGTGTAATATGTTATTTAAATTTAAAATAATGTTTTGATTTCTTATTTAGTTTATTTATTTTGATAATATATTTTTACTACTAAAAATCATTGGCAATCTTGAAATCAACAGATAATATTATTTGAGCTAGAATTTTAATGCCCTAAAAAAATCATTTATGATTTAAAAACTCCGAAAAATGCAATTAAAATAATTTAATTTTTGATTATTAAAGAATACAAAATAAGAAAATTCATATCAAAAAAAGCCCAAACATGTTATATATATATATATAATATATAATTTATTATAAATTATAGTATAATAGTCACAAATATTCAAGTTTATTGGAAATAAACTATTTATCTTATTTAATTCATTATTTTTCTAAATGTTTGTAATCTATCTATTCTACCTAGGCTCTAAAAAATAGACGTAAAGTTATAGCCATACCTATATATTTTGTAATTTTCATGAGTTAATGATAATTAAAATAAAATAAACAACACTATATATTTACTACATTATTTCAAGTTTTTTTGTTTCAATCCTCTGTTTTATTATGATACTGCATTTTTATCTACTATATTAAAATAATATAATATACACCAATAATAAAATAATAAATTAAATAAATAATAAAGAAATATAGAAATGTGCACGCGTCACACAGTAAATACACGTTACCTTATTCTGTATTTTTCCGCAGTCCACACGTATGGCAATCTCATCATTACCGAATTCCCCTTCCCGTGTTTTTGCGTTTTGATCGTATGTAGTTATGACGGGCGACCGTCAACGTCTTCGTACCAGATGTTCGATACTCGATAACTGCGCAGATGAATAAAATGGCCTATTTCATCGGTGCTATTACCTACATATATTTTTTAACTCCCATTACTACTTCGGCCATCTTCTTCACCAACAAGAGCATTCCATACACCCCTAAACCAAAGTCCACAACACCCCCAATACACTGGTCTCCTCGATTGTACGTCTGGGCGTTATCGTCGATAAAATTCTCAATTTCACGGGCCACATCAATCACGTCGTTAATAAAACCAAAGCTGCCGAAAGCTCACCCACTTTTCCCCGGGATAAACAACTAAAAAAAGTCCTCTTTCCATCCGTACGAAACTTTACATATTCAAATCCTACACGCGCCCCATCCTGTCCTGTTTGGGCTTCCAAAGTCTCAAACGCCAACCGGTCATCCTCCATCGAAGCAGTCCAAAACAATACCCTCCGCAAAATTACAAACCTTCCCTGTACGTCTGCAACTACTCCATCAGGGATTCTACCAACTGCCCGCCTATTTCCGAATACATCAACTCCGCCTCCTCCAAAATCAAAAACTCAATAATCACATCCCCCTTATCACACATTTTCAGCATATTAACCCGTCACGGGCTTTTAAACGGTCGCGATAACATCCGTCCATTACACTTCTAATTTATTCTACTCCTCCACCTCACAACCCTCTGGTAGAAGCGAAAGCTTGAGACAGTACCCCCCCCCCACACATACACAAAGCAAAGCAATTACCTCATAGTGTTTTCATAATAACGGAAAACAATTTTACTTTCAATAATAATATTTTGAAATGCATTAAAATGTGATTATATAGATAATTGTTAATATTTAAATCAATATCTAATTTGTTAATAAGTAATTTGTTACAATTTTAGAGGAGGCGATAGCCCTACACACGAGCCCCCACTGGCTTTTTTAACTCTAATTTTAACGTAGACACAACATTTATTGTTTTGCGTAGTGTAGTTTTGCTGTATTGAACCATTAGATAGACAGAGATAGCAAATGCTGGTGCGACGTCCTCTTAAGTGAAATAAAAAATACTGTGTATGGTGTACCACAGGGAAGTGTGCTCGGTTCAATTTTTTTCACAATGTTATATAATGTCTGTAATATTAAAATTGACTGACAAATTGTCACATATGTACACGATACGGTCTACTTATTTCTGACAAGATATGGGAAACTGTTCATACGAAAGCAGAGAATGAGCTGAATAAAGTTGTCTATGTAACAATATTATATAATTAAATAGAAACGTTCTATTATAATATTTACAATCATTCGCTAAACTTTTCATTTATTTTGTATAATTCTCTATCTCCGGGCACAAGCAATGGTTATAGGAGGTAAATAATCATAAATCTGTATTTTTAAATTAATTTTGTAATTGTTTTGTATTTGATTAATTAAAAAAAAAAAAAAATAGAAAACCGTTAAAATCTTTTTCTATATTTGAAATTCACTTAGGCGTACGAGTAATAAACATGATCAAATTAGACACAATGACTAATATATAGTAAGGAATTATTATTTAAAATAGGGAGTCCAATCGATCTGTTTCTGTTGTAAAAATACCTTACCCAACAACAATTGTATTATTTTAAATCGTGTACCTATTGTTTATATTCGAAAGACTTAGACGCCATTTCCGTTAAAGTCATTTCATTTTAACGTATCGTAATAATTTTACACGTCATAATATTTTGTATAAATAACTCGTAAAAATAAAAATAAAATATTTACGATGCAACACGTTATATATTATATTTTATTTATTAAAGTGTTGAACCAGGCGCCTTTTTCACAATAACGTTTACTATATACAGAGTGATGAATTCATCACGTTCTACTAATTTTCTCTATGAATATTAATTATTTTAAAACGTTTGTTTTTATACTTATATTTCGCTATATTTTTATAAATAGTTAGGATTTTTATAATTTTTTATATCCTCATTTTTTTTGTAAGTTTTATACTTTGCTTAAATAGCAATATTCTATATATATATTTTTTAAAATTTTTTTCCTAATATTTTTGTGAAAATGTCATGTATCAATATCAAGACGTATTGAATATACAGTTTATTATTTATAGACACACTTAAAGTTTAGATAAGATGTATGTAGAAAGACGGAAGAATATTTTTTATATTTCTCTGCACTACTCCGCTCTTCTAAATTTTAAATGGTAATAAATAATTAATTTGGTTCAATATTCGATATTGAAACATTAAAACTTTTAAGAAAATAATCTTACATTTTTTCAATTTTTTTAAAAATAATATAATAATGCTAAAACGGGTCGATAAGTTGCTCACAGAAAAAATTAAAATAAAACCTTAAACCTTATGAGCCCGTAAGTATTCACGTTTAATTTTTATAATATCTAAACGTTTTACGGATGAATCAGGATATTATATTGTACAAAAAGTTCGAGTTAATTATACGTGATATACTCGTATTTACAATCGCATATGGAAGATGGAAGAAAACCTTTCCGTCGTCCGTTTTTTATCGCTTAAGCGTCTTTCACGCCGCCGTTTTATCACCCCAAAATCCCGAAATCGGGATTTTTCCGACGTTTTACGAGGCCACGGAGGTCGAATTTGGATTCCCGAACTGAAATTGTCCGACTGAACATTTATTTGTCGATTGTTAAACGATCAACTTTTGACACGGGTACAACGCGTACCGGTTCGAATTCTATTAGGCCGATTGATTTTTTCGCCTTTTTTTTTCTAGATCTCGGCGTCCGCGAAAATAACGAGTGTTTAATATTTATCAGATATAATATGTGATACGTGAACGAAATCTTAATACCTTTTCTTATCGTTGTAACTTTTATTATTAATAGATTATCATTGTACCTATTTATTATATTTTTTTCTGTTCGTTTGAACTACGTATAATTGTACCGATCAAGCTTGCTGCACACCGGATTGGAAAGGGAATAAATATTTTAAAATAATTTTAAATGAGGCCCCGCACACCGGATCGGATCGGATTGAATACGTTACGTCGGAACGAACGGAAACGCCTCGAATTGATCAACGAGTATAATATTTTGACTGATTTCGAAGCGTTCCGAACGGTTGCGCAGTCGCAATAGCATATTATCCAATGTAAAATATATATGTACAATATACATACATAATGCGTATATTTTAATTTGTGTACCGAATATTAAAAAAAATATCATATTTAATTATGTTTAATTATTAATTAATATATAGAACTCAACTTCTTTTTCCCTTGGGGTCGTTCAAGTATATTACGAAGTTCCTAGAGGAGAACTGGAGAAGTCTGTCGCGAGCTGTTATTTGCTTACAAGTGAAATGGGGGGAGGGGGGTTAGAACTATGCTAACGTAAGCCATAATAAAAAAAATCAAAATATCTAATAAAAGTTTTAATTTATTTTTAACTAAATCATATAAAATTCCAAAAAAAATTTTTTATTAAAAGAAGGATTGTCGGATATATACTAACGTAATAAAGTAGGGGGTCCGACATTTGTTGAATAGGGGAGGGGGGTCTAAAATGGCCAAAAATGTGATGACGTAAACACTTACCCCCCTATCCCTTTCCATGTTAATATTATGGGTCCATTGTTTTTTATTCTTATAAATACTTCTTCCTCCGTTTCCGTTATAATGCTAATGTAAAAATAATATCTTCGTCACTACTCTCGTATCCAAGGGCACCCGCAGAAATATCAACCGGGAGGGGCAAGGCCATCCCAAGAGGGGGGTATCTCCATCCCCAACTTTAGAAAGCAGTCGGAAAATAGAAGAAAAAGTCGATGGCTTTTTTTTTCTGCTTATTCACATTTTGAATGAAGTATTTTGGAATTTTGTCGAAAAATTATACAGCAATGAAGTATTTTTCGGAATTTGAAGTCTGCAAACTATAAATTGTTAGGAATTTAATTACTTTTTTTTTTTTGCTTTTATTTTATTTTTTATAATTATTTATTATAATTTTTTTCACGTTTTCACCCCCGTACATAAATAACGATTTTTTTCATTTGAAAAAAAATACCATGGCTCCCTCCGTCCCCCTTTTCGAGTGCCCTTGTTCGTATCACTCATCGTACGTAAGTATTTGTAACCATCAACTACTGTCTACGGGTAACGATAATAACCAAATAAATTAAAAAATCATTTCCGTTTAGATGCAGAATGCGGACAAAATTATTTTCCGATCGCGTGTTCCGACGTGATCCGATTCGATCCGTTCCGTTCAGGTGCGTGGCAAGCTATTTATATTACTCTGTGGCAAGTCCGTATTTTTTTTTTGTCGGACATTTGTAGATTTCCGTCTGGGGACAATAGTTTTATGAAACACCGAGAACAGTAAGTCCGACCAACTGATTCACATATACTAGGTACCTTTACTATATTTTTTTATATCTCATAGTAATGGATTTCAAATAGTCAGACTTTCGTAGTATTTTTCACAATATTTTAATTATATTTATATCATACGTTCGGGTGAACTTTTATCAGGAATTCAAAAAAAACTCAGGACGATAAGTCCGACCGAATTCACATATGTAGAGTAGGTATTTACAAAATTATATTATTGTGGTATTTTTCAAAATTATTATTAAATATAGTTTGTGTATGTTGTGTGAAACTCGTTACGCTCGGGCGAGAACCGATCGAAACGAGGTTCAAGTTCTTATAAAAATCTGTGAATACTAAGTTCGATACATTTTTGAATTACCTATCTACTTTGTCAACATACAACAGAAACACTTTATGTGTGAAAGACTATCTTCTAGAAAGCGAAATATAAACAACACTGACTTCAATACGTTATTTCATAAAATATGATAATAATCTAAAATCTATAATATGAAAATTAATATTATTATAAATAATTATCTTGATATAATATTTTATATATTTGTTAATGATATATAGAGACTTTTTATTTATAAACATATATCTACATCGTATAGGTTAATACTTGCCTAAATACATCATATATGATATAGGGGAAGGTGGGTGAATGGCGGCCACCTAAGCAAGAATTACAATATCTCAATAACTATAAGTTGAAAATACTTGCTAATGGTTTTAATTTATGTAGAAATATGTTAGGTATAATATACATAAGTT
>JAIPRL010007541.1:8764-23144 GCA_025469235.1 Pemphigus obesinymphae
TATGCGGGGCTTACACACACTAATATTAATTTACACACGCACACACATACACGGCATTTTCACATTGTTCAAAAATTGCCTATACAATAACCCCTTAAAACACGCCCGCAGAGAGCCGCCTTAATACTATTCTTCTTATCAGTGGAGATTGTCGAGACACCCTGTTTAACATGATTTGATGATAAATAATGCCTATTCATCCATAACTATTTTGTACTTATGATAAAAATTTGATTTCTCCACCATTTGATAGCAAATATTAAAAGGTTTGTTTTAATGTATCACTTCTTGTATCCTAAATCAATACATTTTTTCCAACGTTTAACAAGTTTTATAACCTTATTCAAGTAAAGTTAACTACTTGTGTAATATACCATATTTTTACTTCTGTCTGAACTTCTTCTAAATAAAATTTGGTACCTTAAGAGGAGAGGACACTACACACTCACTTATAAGGGGTTTTGTATAGGCAATTTTGAGGATATTTTTAGAAAAATTAAAATATCATGATGTCAAGTATTTAAATACATTTCAGAAATAATTAAAAATAGTCCTATACCAGTAACATATTTTTATTGTGAAGTATTAATAAATAACTATTAAAAACTAGGCAAAACGTGTTTTGGGAGATGCATGTTTCTGAGAAACTGAGTGATTTTTAGTGGATCTATCTTTAAAACATCAGAAGAGAACATACGATTTTTAAGATTTTGCTAAAGCAGTAGGGGCTGCCAATAAAGGAAATGTTAACTTAAAAAAAATGAGTTATTCTGATTTTTATCAATGGTAAGATTATAAGATCTTTTTTTTAATTTTCGTAGATAGAAAAAAAAATTATTAGATGAAATAAATTATATACAATTTATGTATACATTATAATAACTTTTAAATCGTATTATTAATTATTACTAAAAAAAAAATATAGATATTATAAGCTGTTATTTCTTCAATCGTTAGTAATCAGTACATTTTGGTATGCTACGTAAAAATGCCGTAACCACAATTATGGTATTTTTGCTAAGTAAACAACTCTAAATAAATAATAGGGTACTTAGTATGAATATCTTGGTGAAATAAACATTGAAAATAAAATTGAAAGTATTTTACTTTGAAAAATATTATATATATGAAAATAAAACTACCAAAAACTACTAAGCATAAATATTCATTTTTCTCAAAATGGCATGAAGGAAACTTACGGCATTTTTTCTTAGGACGGCAGTATACTTATAGCGTATGGTTATCATCTGAGAAAATAATTTAAAAAGAGTATAGGCAATACCATATACACAATAGTGACATCGTGGATATGGATCAGATAAAAAAAAATTATTTTTATTATTTTAAAAATATGTAATGATTGTCAAGATAAATATTTTTTAGAAATTAATCTTTTTTTAAAAAATTTTAAATTATGCACATAATTAATGAATACAATTTACAAACATATCATCTAATACTTAACAAAAAATAGTGTTTATAATTACTAAAATATAATATATTACCTAGCATATATTTTTAATATATTTAAATTAGCTTTGAGATTAGAACAAATTTTTAAAAATAAATTATTTAATTTAAAATGTTTCAGGTAGTACTGCTTATTCATTTGAGAAGTTCAAAGAGATGAATAAAGATGAATCTATGAAGTGTTTTGAGAAAGCCGAACAGTTCCTAAAGGATGAGCAATTTGAATTAGCACTGAAATTTTTGCTAAAATCAAACAAACTTTTTACTTTACCTAAATCCGATGGTAAGTTTATATACTATATCCAGTGCCGAATCTAGGGGGGTGAACCGGGGCACTTGCCCCGGTCGCCATTATGATGGGACGCAAAATGTAAAAATATTTAAACTTTTCGTCCCGTTTTTGATCCCATTGATCACTTAATTTTTAATAGGAATTGACGAATGACCCTTTTTTTTTTTTTTGCTTATTAAAATTTAAAAAGAGGCGCTACAATTATTTTTTGCCCCGGGCGACAAATTCTCTAGATCCGGCACTGACTGTACCTACTTAGAATAAAAATATTCTCATTATAATATCTTTTAGAACTATTGAAAAAGATCCAAGAAACTAAAGAGACCAGTAAGCCAAAAGTAACATATACAGAAGAACAGGAAAATATTGTCAAAAAGTAATTATATATTTTTTTTTTTTTGATAGTTTCCTAGAAATAATTAAGTAGGTTTAGGTAATAACATCTGAAATCACTAAAAAGTGATAAATTCATTATTAACAAATTCTTATTTTGGTTTTACTATAAGATGAATAACCACCACCTATATGTCTTGCACTATATTTTTCCAATTTTTCCCTATATCCATCCATCACTCCATCAATATATCATCTTTTCTTACATAACAATGTGGTGTTGCCATATTAATATTATTCATTCATATTGATATAATCAATAATATATAGTATATATTATTAATAATAAATTGATTGCAATTGAAAGTACACTTGAAGCTAATTGTAATCGTGTTAAATTAATATTTTCTTTCATAATACATATGTGATATAAATAGTACATATTATTTTTAAATCCTAAACCAGTGGCGCCGAATGCCATGTCCAGTCGGTTCAATTGAACTAGTGAAATTTAGGGGTGGTTGGGCCAATTGCAGGCCCGTCGCTAGGGTACAAGCAAGTTGTATGTTGCTTTAAGGCAGCTAAATTTCACAAAATATGAATAACGACAACAGACGTAATTAAATTATAGGAAATTTTATTTTGGTGGGGTAAATGTATTATTTTGTATTGTTGAACCGGTTGACTACTTTGTTGCCACTGTCCTAAACATTCAAAATTTTAAATCATACTTGAAAATAATTTAATACAATTTTAATAATTAAAATTACATGATAATATAAACAATATGAAAATAGTATGAATAATATTCAGTCCCGGGTTTAATATTGTTATACTGATTTTTAGGAATATATTAATTTAATATTTTTCTTTAAAAATTTAAATATGTGTATAATTTTAAAGAAAGTACACATACACCTTATATCGTTTAACTACCTATTTTTTTTCAGTTTATTATTTTATGTTAATAATTATAATTTTTCGATTTTCCCAATAGTTTTCTTAAGAATAAAGAAAATTCATCTTTTACGCAATGTATGATTAATACTTTTAAGAGAGGAAAGGTGGGAAGTGGGTTTATATTTACATACATATGAAGGCTATTTCAAAATACTCATTTTATAGCAGTACCTCATTAACATATCACAACAAGTATACTAGTACCAAGTTTCAACACTTTTCATACAATTTTGTTTTTATATTTGACATTTCAATATGGACAACAGGATATTATCTCCTGCCGCCTAAAAAAAAACATTGTTAATGACTTTTTAGTTTTTAAGTATCACCATTGGTCAATAGGTTTTATGATTCGAAAAACTTGGCCTCGTTCTCAGTTATGATTTATTTAAAATATTTTTCCTCTATATTATTACACTGATATATACTATATTTATATTATATATTATATTATATTATTATATATATATTATATTATATATTTATATATGATTATACTGATATAAACTATCATCTATCTTGAAATGTTCAATTATTCGAGAAATGCATAAACTAAATAAATTGACACATTGAGCCCACATTTCTGCATGCTTTTTTGGTACTCAACGAGCCCAGAATATGTGAAAATCACAAACTAAGATAAAATGGACTGAAAACGACATTGAAGGCAGGTTATAGTGGTGCGATTACGTCTTGTTACGGTGTATTAGTAAGTGGAGAAATTTAAGCGATTATCATGCGATCCTAGTGAACATATGCCATACTACAAATACGTAGTATGTAGTCTGTGTATGAATATGTTGTCAAAATTATAAACTAAGTGGTGTTTTAATCGCATAGATTCCCCCACCTTGATATCGTTTTCAGTCCATACTATCTTAATTTGTGATGGTAACCATATTTTTTAGATACAATCTTGTGAAAGGTGCTGCTATAAATTCAATAATACATTTTCCCATTGCTTGTAAAAATTCAATCATAATTCGAACCTCTTAGGAGACCGACAGGAAATAATATTGTATTCTTCATGTTGAAATGACAATACAAGAATAACAATGGCTGAATCGTGCATGTTATTAGTCACTAGTTATTAGACACACGAGGTGTGATTGAAAAATTCGCGAATTTTTTAAATAAAACTATTGATACAATATTATTTTGAATATACATTAACTTCAACACATAACCTTCAAAATAATCTCCTTGAGAAGCAATATACCGTTGCCATATTCTTTTCCACTTTTGAACACATTCCCGGTAAGCACTAATGGGAATATCCTTAAGATTGGTTTCTGTATTTTGTTTAATATCATCATTTGTTCTAAATTAGCATTCTTTGAATGTTATTTTAACTATGGTGGTTATAGAACTACTGGAGTTTAATTTTTCACTAAAAACTGATGAATGGCCAAAGCATTATCGCGACATCCAAGAACCATTTTCCAACTTTCTGGCTTTTTCCCCTAATATTTTCATGGCTTCCAAATAAAAATGCCGATTCCCTGTTTGACCTGTTTGAGCCCATTCAAGATCTCACGAAAATCAGAAAATGTGATTTAATATTGGCTTTCACATTTAATCTCTCACCTGCTTTGCTTTTTTTGTTCTTGGAGAATTTGCTAACTTCCAATATGATGATTGACATTTTGTTTTAACATCATATCCATAAATCCAATTTTCATAACTTGTTATGATATTTTTTAAAAAGTAAATCAGTTTCTGCTTTTTCAAAAAGGTCATAAGAGATGGCTTTTCTATTCATCGGCATCAGAGATGAGGAACAAATTTTACTACGATTCGGCTCATGCCCAAATCTTTGGTTAATATTTCTTAACAAGAACCATTAGATATTTCCATGTCTTCTGTTACTTCTCTAATAGTTAATTGATAATTGTTTCGAATAATTTCATGAACATGAGTCACTGTTATATTCGTTTTAGAGGTTGATGGTCTACAAGGTTGTTCATTGTTTTTAACGGATGTTTTACATTCTAGAACTTTTTCATAGTTAAAAACAAAGTTTCATACACACACGTTGTTCATTATTAAATTTGTCACATTACTAAAACACGGTTTTATAGCAAATTAGTTCTATACTTGGTATTTTTGAGATATCATTTATTTTATCCCCCCCCCTCCCCCCCAAAAAAAAAATGTATACCGCTTAGAATTGTATTTGTTATTCATTGCTTTCATATCTAAAATAATAATAATACAGTATCCTGTCCAAGGACCACCGAAGAAACAATTGATGCAACTTCCTCTACCTATATATCTTACCTGATGTGCAAAGTGTTTCCCCAGCTTTTAATTTCAATTTTGGAATATTGTTTTAATTAACTTTAATCTTAGAATTCTATGTTAATGCTAAATTAAGAAATGTAACCAGGGGATTAAGAAGGCTATGGCCCCTGTCCTCATTGTTTATATTATTTTCAATTAACTTCCAGAGATAATAATGAACATTTAAACAATGATTAATAAAACTTGTATTCTATTATTAAAATATCTATTTATCTATGGTAATTTGAAAACATGGTAAAGTTATAAAATTGAATTTTAAATGCTAAGTGCTAGTTTAACTATTTTAAAGCTTTAGTATAAATACATCTTTAATTTATTACATTGATACCATAATATCATATATTCTAAATTATATCATATTATGTTTTCTAACTTTATCAAGGATTTCTAGTTTCAAAAAAATTTGTAACTATGAAATTTTTTTATTACAATTAGTGTCGCTTCTATTATTGTGTTCTATGATTTTAAATGCCTGCTATGAAAATTATAATCATATAATAATTCTTTGAAACTAAAGTTAGTATAAATGGTAAAATAGGTGAAAAAATGTATTTTCAATATTTATTTGTACATTTTATAGTACTAATACTAAGGGGCACTATCTTATCATTAATTTGGGCTGGTGTCAATAAAATAATAAAAATAGTTAAAATCTCAAATTTAAAAAAAAAAATGGAATAATTCATAATTTCATGACAAAAATAACTAGCTAAATAATTATTTCAGCGATAGTTAAATAAATAAATAGAGGTATTTATATTTATTATTATCAATAACCATCAACCAAGATAATTACAGTATTTTCAGTCAAATACATAGAAAATTAGTTTTAGAGCATATAATTGAGACAGTAAAATTAATAGGAAAACAAGGATTAAGTTACCATGCAGAAGTTGCTTGTACTGTGTTAATGATAATGTTAATTTAAAAATTTGATCCTTGTCAAGGACCATATTAATGATGCAATCATGAAATAAAAAATGAAAAAAGTCAAAATAATTGTATCGCCTAAGGGGTCCAGGAAATATGTTAACTCACATTTCAAAAATGACTGCTGATTATATTATTGAATCAATAGGACAATAAGATTAATAAGATAAACTATAACAGAAGATATAAATAATGCTTAATTTTACTCAATTCAAATTGATTACATTTATAAGATGTAAATGTGTATGATCAGCTGTGTGTAATTATTTATTATGTAAGTGATAAAGTAATTAATGAAAGATTACTAACCTTTGTAAGATATACTTTGGGAACAGGCAAAGACTTTTGTTTCTTTGTGTTTAAACTTTAAAAAAAGTTTGGTATTGGTATTAAAAAGTAAATTGGAAGCTTTACAGATGGAGCCTCTAACATGCATGGAGAATATAAAAGGTTTCCTGCTTGATTAAATGAGGTACCTGAGACCATACATGTTTGGTGTCTTGCTCGTGTATTAAAAACCTAGTAATGAGTGATGCAACTAACACACATTTGTGTTTATAGTGTTACATTTTTTAGATTATTTAATGTCATTGCTGTCTTTGTATGCAAGCCATACTTAAGAATTAATAGGTGGGAAACAACAAGTAAATATAAGTTAATTTTTGTGATTGGAGAAATAAGATGGTTTGGTAGACATGCATCACCAAAGTCTTTGGAGCGTTTGATAACTTAATAGAATCCCTCTATGTAAATATCATTCAAACACTAGATGAGATTTATTATACACAGAAATTTAACTCTGTTGTTCGGTTAAAAGTTAAAATATATTTGGATTCTTTCCTTAATAATTTTTTTTATAAATATTCACATCGACTACACCTCTTTTCAATATATTTAAAGACTAATATATATATATATAATATTAGTCTGAAATATATTTACAGACTAATGGCATGGGCATTTTTAATGCTTATATAAAATGGTCAAGCAACTAATACATTAAGTAAACAATTTAGAGATTTTGAAATTACACTAAATGCAACAGAAAATTTTGTTAATTGGACAACTACATCTTTAAAAAATTGTAAATTGAAATATAAGTGTTTCTCAAGTTTTTGTAAATCATGGAATAGAAAAGAAGAAACAAATGAATGGAGAAATATGTAATGACGATCCAATTATAAATGCAAAAAACAATTATAGATAAAATATATTTAATGTTAAATAACCAAGTTATAAATAGCTTAAATGAAAGGTTTTCAGGATATGAAAAATTATTCAAATCTATCAGTATTATAGATCCATCCAACTTTATTACTTTTTTAATTAAATGTCATCTTGGACTTGTTAATGACTAATTTATTTGGTAAATATTTTGAAAACATTTAATACAAACAACTGTATATGAACTGAAAGACTGCTACTAAATGGTCAAGTATAAAAAATATTATAAACAAAAATTAAAACAATGAACAGGAATTGAATCTTCATCATTGTTCACTATGAAAATATATTTCATTTTAGAATCTAAAAATGTCAATGAAAACATCAAAGATTTTTAATGAAAAACTCAGGATTTAAAGTCTGTTTATAAAAATTGTGTTTTAACTTGTAGGTACCTATATTGATTGAAAGTTCTAACAAAATATAATTTACATTCTATGGCATATTTGTATCTATTTCTACCATATAAGTTAATTTTAACATTATCATGCACTCAAATTTGTTGTGAATTTTTTAAAAATTAAAATACATATTAAATAGATTTTGCAGTTGCTTGTCTCGAGAAAAACTAGAAAAACATTTTGGATAATATTAAAAATGAAGATGTTATTCAACTTATTGTAGAGAATAGCACTATTAAAAAAAGTATTAATAGAATAATTTAAAATATGGATGTTATTTATATATATATATATATATTATGTCAATATATTAATTATAATTTATAATACCTACTGTAAAATAAAAGATACGGGTATGTAGGTACCTAGTTAAAAGTATAATAAAATGATTATACACATATAAATTAAAGTGATTGAAATGTATTGACATTTTTTTTCTGTGTGTGACGGAGAGTGAAAGGAGAGCTTTATGTGGGCTGCTAAAATATTTGAGCACAATTGACTAAAATGTTCTAATCCAACACTGCAATAGGTACACAATGTTTTTTATGAATACACTTATTAATATTATTACATATTTAAGAATCAAGTATTATATCAACTATCAGTACAATAAGACCACATGTCAAGAGTCAAAACAATTTTATTGAAATTAATTTTAATTTAGATTTTTACCTTTTTTAATATTAATACATACTATTATTAATGTAATAGTTATAACAAAAATGTATATTATATTATTTAATTAATTATACAGATTAAGATACTGAAAAGATTTTGATATTTGAAGAACTTTATATCTTATTTTATGATACATACAATATACTTACAGTTAAATGTATTCAGGATCTACTATCATATATCATAATAAGTCAATGTCATCAGAACGTCTACTGTATAAATGTTATGTTTTGTTTTCAGAGTGAAAAATAGTGAAAACTACTATACAATGTTAGGTGTTAATATCAACGCAACTATTCCTGAAATAAAAAAAGCTTTTAAAAAATTGGCTTTGTTATTACACCCAGATAAAAATTCTGCTCCAGGTTCAGGAGAAGTGTTTGTTGGTAAGAATATAAATATATATGTACATACTTGCACATTTATTATTATATATTATGTATTTAGATCTTAGTAATGCTGTTAATACATTATGTGATAATACAAAACGTATAACGTATGATCAAAAATTGAAGAAGCCTACTCCTACTTTTGGTTACTATTCTCAAAGTTCCTATCGTAAGTAATTTACTTTGGTCGTATTTTAATGAATTTCACAAAAAAAAAAATAATATATAAATAAATATAATATCTATGTTTAACATTAATTAACACACTATTTAAAAATTTTTTTTTTATAGGACAACAACCTACAAACTTATCAAATACGTCTAGACGTAGAAATAGCAATTATACTTTATTTGAAGATCATACTGGATGTTTCAGAAGAGCTGGCCATCCATATTTTTTTACTAGTTATAATTATCCTCAAAACAATGATGAAGAATACTATTCTGCTGAAGAGATATTTAACGATTATTATTATGATTACTCATTTAATTAAAAAAATTATCTTTGTATAATTTAGTCTTGGATCATATACTATGAACGAAGTCTTATTTGCCTATTTCACGATGTGTAAATTTTTCCAGAATGGAGCATGTCTCTGCAATATAAAATTAATTATAGTATAGTTATAAATTTTAAATCATCATATGATGACATTTTTAATAGCAAGATAGGTGACAATATTATGATTGAGGTGGTCAAAAAAAGGTAGTCGTACCAATTACAACATTATTATAATATAACACAGTAAATTTTTACTATATATATGAATAATAGGCATAAAAATAACAATTGTAAATACTAATATTCATTATTAAAAATGGTGAAGTGTTGATGACCTAAGAAAGTAATATAAAAATATTTGTTAAATAAAAACTAAAAATTCAAATATTTTTTTAATATAAGTGTCAAAATAACAAAATGAAAACTAGATAGTCTGAATCTATAAAACAAATTTGTAGTTTTATTAGCATTACAATAGGACTTGGGTACAGAAAATAATTAAAAAGTTATCAACATCAATTATAAACTATTATTAATCATTTTACATTAACTCATTTTCAAAATCTAGGAAAATGAATAATATTTCAAGATTTTTTTTTTCTAAGACATTGCTAGCAAACCAACTTGCACATTATTGACCATCCCTGATAAATGATCCAAGACTGTATTATTATGTAATGTCTATTGTATATACTTTGTAAATAGTTAATTTGAAAGAAATTGTACATATTGTCACTGATTATTATTTAAGAGTATTGAAATTATAAATATAAAAAATAAAGTACCTACATTTAATTTTTAAAACATATATATTGTACAAAGGTTCTCACACACTATCCATTTTAGCAACAGTATATGGTGTACAGTATAATTCTTACAGTTTTATTCGTACACCAACGAACCTCGCACACTTTTGGTTTTAGCAACGGTATAAGGTGTAGTTTGTACGGTTTATGAAGGCGACCACACACCTCCTATATTGTCACTAAAAACACTGTACACAGAAGAAAAATCAAATTGATCAGACTTTTCTCGTCATGGTGTATGGTTTGGTTTTTGACACGGCCGGTTTTAGCCCACACATTATTAGTGTACGATATGCAAACTATACTGTATACCGTATATGGTTGCTGTAACCGATAGTGTGTGTGCAATAGTCAAAATTAAACTTTTTGAGTTTCACCTCACAGCGAGTTTATCTATGACTCGTTGAATTTTATGGGTTAATGAAATATGAACTGTATATTGAAAGTTGCTATAAATTACTGGAGAAAGACATGACGATACAATTTAATTGATTTTTATTGAAAAACATCTAAAAGTTGTTCCAATAATATAGCTTACCGAATGACTTCAGAGTAAAAGTACTTATTATCAAAAATTATATAGAAAAAGTATACAATGGGACCTAAGAACCCCGATTTCTGATAGTTTCATTTTAATAGCAAATAATTAACAAATAAATATTTTTTTACAATAAATTATCAAAAATGGTTGTATACTATTTAAAATTATCAAAATTTGGACTTCTTATATTTCACTACACACTTCTCATTAAGTAAGTAAAAATAGGTTTTTTTTATTCTAAAACCACTTTGTAAATCGTGCTATTGGTTCTTTTACATGTTTTTCTAGATTTTTTTGTCCTATTGAATCCTCTTAAGAGGACACGCCAACAAAAATTTTTCAATGAAAAACTTTTGCTTTAGCAATTTTAATTTTTATCAACTTACAAACATATTAAAATACGAAACAAAAAAACAAATTATAGTTAACAACATTATCTATCAACTGATATAGGAGATTTTTGATATATGTATTTTTATATGTTTTATGAGCTATTAAAATATCAATTTTTTTTTGACAGTTCATAAAATGTATAACAAGGAATATATCAAAATTTGGCTCCATCAGTCTAGATAATTTTGTTATTTATAATAGATTTTTTATTTCATCTTTCTACAATATTCTCAACTCGATAAAAATTAAAATTGTGTAGGTATACATATTTTTAACAAATATTGTGATTACATGACGATTTTAAAAATTGTATTAGGTAATACAAGACAATTTTTAAATTACTTTAAAATTGTTGGGATTTTTATTTCTTTTTAAATTTTATAAAAATGAATGTCCTATAAAAAACCCCTTAAGAGAACGATACCCAATCGATTTTTAAAGAGTTTAATATAGGCAATTTTTATTAAATATTTTGAAAAATGAAAATCCGACAATTTAAAAATATTTTAAAAGTAATTAAAAAATAGTCATGTGTCAGTACCATTTTTTTATTGTTGTGTTATCATGATATTTGTTAAAAATCTTGTTAACTACAACTTTTCTCTGTATAATCACAGAATCAATATTTATATAAAATATGACCACTTGTATATCTTTATTTTTTTCTTGTAAAATGTTCAACTCCTCCCCCCCCCTCAAAAAAAAAAAAAATAAAATAAAAATAAAAATCCTGGTTATGCCACTGACTTGCCACAAAACTTTTAAGATAGAATCATAAAAAGTATAGATACTAAATATTTTGTGTAGGTATCTCCTACTCCAAAAATAAAATATAAAATTAATTATTCAATATTTTATGTACATTAGATTTGAAAATTGTGTAAATATAGATTTTTAAATTTAAAAATGTCCAAAAAACACTGTTTTAAACAAAATGTTTTAACCATAACAACCCTGATCTTTTATGAAAAATATTCTGAAGTCATAACTTATATTTATATTTTTCTGCCTCATCTGTTGCCTAATTTTTGAGTCTAGAAAAAATGTCAAAATATTGAAAAAATTTTAATTACTTTTTCATAAAAAATGTCCTGAAGTCATTATTTTAATTTTCCAATTTTTCACCTAAACTTTTAATCCTACAAGCATGGTTAAATAAATAGGATACAAAATTTTTGAAAGTCAGATAGCAGGATATATTATATTATAACATTATACCCTTTATCTTGAAAATAGTAAACTTATTTAGATACCAGAACTTTTAAATTAAATAAAGTCTATTTAGTAAGTAACTAAAAATTAGCTATAAATTAAGTAATAAATAATTTTATTTAAATATTGCATTTTTACTTAATAATAAAACTATTAGGTATTGACATAAAAAAATACTTATAATATCTTAATATATAGTGGTGGCGCAAATTTACAAGGGTAAGGAGGGAAAGTTGCCCTTCTATAAAATATGGATTTTGAAAATTATGTATCTAATAATATTCATAATATATAAAATTAAAAATATATTAGGTTGAAAGTTAGTATTGTTGGTGTAATTTGCCTCCCTAATAGAAAAACTACTTTGTGCGCTTTTGTCCTTATATTGTATGTGTGCTGCTATTGTCAGTACCTATGTATTTTATATTTTTGTGGACCATTTTTCATATTTTTATAGCACTGTTTTTCTTTATTTATTATAATGTAACAGTTATCATATTTAACAATTAAGTTATAGCAATTTGTTAAAAAATAGTATTTTGAGGATTTAATACAATAGCAAATATTTAATATTGTCAATTACACCTAGGTATTAATTGAATATTGTATTAACCCAAAGAGGAATCGTATTTAAAATAAATTTCTGCTTGTGTCTGACATCTATATGTTTTACCGTTACTTTCAATAATATCAATACAATATTTGTTTATTCTGTCAAAAATTAATATAGGGAGATTTATTCTAGATTCGTAATTTTAATGATGGGTATACAAATAAAAAAACGTAATTTAGAGTTATTCGCTATTCTAATATTTTTTCCTAAACTCAAAAACAAAGTGAGGTGAAAAATAGTGGGAAAAATAATAAATTAAAATCCAATTGTGGGATATTTTTATACTAGGGGAAAACAAATAAAATTTGGACCTAATTGGAGTTTTCAAATTCCAAAAACCAGACCTCAACCATAATATATGTGAGTAGCCAGTAGATTATTTACCTATACAATCCATATTATCCATATCAATCCATAAGAAATATACTATAAACATAGGTACATGCAGACATTTCTGGCAGAGTAGGTAGTCATATTTATTATTAAATTCTTATGTAGATAGATATATATATAGTATATAGTATATATATATATATAGTTAATATGATTAAGTATTATTTCAATCGTTAATTTTACCTCTTTATTTTTTTTTCAAATAAACGACAGGTACCTACTTAAAGTTACAAATAGTATATAGTACATATAGCGGAAATTAATTCATTGTCTTTTCGGTCCTGTTCTCAAAAATTTTTGTAAAATTATTAAGTAGGTACCTACTAAACATTTCAAATAAATCATTGCATTCTAAAAAGACTTTGTTTTAATATAATATAATTGATTGTATGAGTAGGTATAGTAATATTATGAATTATCTAATATAAAAACATAGGTATATCTAATAACATTTAACTAGCTAGGATTACAAACTAGTAGGTAGGTATATATTATGTACAATGTTGGGTAGTAACATAATGGAAGTATGTTAATTATTTATGTGAAACTATAAAATATAATGCATTACATTTTCATCAATTCTATATAAAAAGTAAAATAAAACCCTTTTTAATAATTTTGTTTAAAATCGATGATGGTATAAGAAAATCGAATTTTTTTAACAATTTTATAGTAAACATGATATTCGAGATGATAGGTATTGTAGTATTATATCTATATCATATAATAATATATCTTATCTTGGACACTTTATACACTTCAAGGTGCTGCTGTCGCATTCGGCTTGGCACATGTAAGCGCTCAACCGTGGCAGTACTGACGTGCGTGAAGTTGGCCCCCCGACTTTATCCGATCGACTCCAATTCTGTGCCAATATTTTGCAACTAATTTGCAACTATTTGCAACCAAGTTTTTATAATTTGCAACCGATTATTT
>JAIPRL010007542.1:0-23144 GCA_025469235.1 Pemphigus obesinymphae
TAATATTATAACTATATTACAATAATTATTCCAACGGATTTACATTAGTTTGTATTATCTTAAATGTAGTTGAATTAACAATATTTTTCTCAACTATAAAAAAATAGTAATTTTTTTTTTCCGTGTAGACATAGTAAATAGTTGGTATTAATTTCAATTTTTTGGTATATCAGAAAACTCTTACTTTACTCTTTCTGCTCAACCACTATTTAATTTATTTACACCATTGTAAAATCAATATATTCATCGGTATGCTCAGAATCTAAAAGAAAAAGAACAGAGCGACCAAGATAATTGTATTTATTATTTTGTTATTTTCCTTGCATTTATAAAATATTTCCGTTGCAAAAGGTAGAAGGTAGTTCATTACAAGGTTATTCTTTACGCTACTCTAGAAAGCTCTAGAAAATGTTTTGCAATATCGAAAATGCTATGTATCCTGTCGGTATCATACCAACGCCAAAGCTGCTCCTCGGCTCCTTCTGGTCAATAATTGTCTTACATACAAAAAAAAATAAAAATAAAAATCATTGTAAAATCTATATCTTTATCGTTGCATTAACATCATTGTAAAACCAGTAGATTCCTCAAAATGTAATATGCGTTTGTATAAAGCCTATCCAAATGTATTTTGTAATCCTTTTTCTCTAAAATGTCTAGGAATTTCGAAAAACCAATTCCGTGAGATTCGCGTACTATAATTTACGTATGTGATTTTCGGAGGGTATTTACTTCGATAAAAAAAAAAAATACTTGCCGTTTCTGAGAGAGCACTAAAAATACCCGTAGTAAAAAAAATAAAAGTAATTCATGTCTCTATAAATTTGATTGTTCAGCGTCGATCGACTGTGTGGGCCACGACACTATCGGTCATTAAAAAGTTTGGGGATGACGGCTGTGCGGTTATATATCAATATATACATGTAATATAGTGCAGCCCATCAACTTGATTTATACGTCGATTGCGTGCGATTACGTTACGTAAACTGTATGGTGTAAGTACACATGTATATATTTATATATAGACATAAAGTATATATTATATACTTGACCACAGTCGATCTTACGGTATCGAAATAAATATAGTATTTTTTGTTTTTCGACTCTATAATAGTTCTAGTGAAACTCGTAAACGAGGACTCATTTTAATCGATTCTGAATGCCAGTATATATCAGAGGGCGTAGTAGCCCCCTAAAATGTAACGTTCCCCAATCATTTAAAATATAACTATCGTCAAAATATAATTCCTATCTAAATCCCTTCGCCGTGATGTAATATACATACAAAGTGTTACATAACAGTCCATCCTAAAAAGTATTGCCAACTTTAAAAAAAAAATCCTCCCAAAAAATATGTGGATTTAGCACTGAGAATACTAAGTTCATTAAAATTCAAATTTTAATGTATTTCATTAGTGTGGAGTCTAAACAGGTCATAATTAAACTTATGTTAAATTAATGAATGTCAAATGTATGATTATACATTTTGTACGTGTTTATAGACCAATGCCGGGTTGCACAAAACAATATCGATTCAATTAATAATAGTATTGGTCCGTAAAATCGAGTTATTATTAAGTCAATAAAAATTAAAAGACGCTGCACAAAAATTCAACATCTTATAGAATAAATAAGATATTAGTTACCGAATGTCTATTTATTCAATAATATGTTATGGGATCTATTTTGGTTCAGAAGTTATATTGACTCCATAATATAAAATTTATCAGTAAAAAACTCGTATACAAATATAATACAATAATTATATTCAAATTAAATAAAATACTTACATATTTCTGCAATGTACCGATTACAATAAATATGACTCATTAGTTAACTATAAATGATTTTATTGGAATTAATCGACTCCGCCGAAACTTCCGGTTTCGAAAAAATATATATAATTCGATTCCGCCGGCTATCGACTCCGCCGGCTGCTATTGATCCGTCGCTTCTTTTTTATGTACATCAATATATTTATTTATTTACAAGTTATTAGTATTAATATTTATTAAGCATGTATATATTCACTTATAAGCACTTTTATAGTAAAAATTAAGCATTTCACTCGTCGGGTTTTAATTAAATACTGTGACTATTGTAACAATTGATTTGTATGTATGGGTAATGTATGTGATAGTATAATAACAATAAATTGACAATAAATTATGTATTTTCAATATTTTAAAGTTTTGAATGTAATATTTTTTTGATTTTTACAATATTTGTATCATATATTAATTTATTTTAAGTTACATTTTATACTACGGTATTCGTATAGATACCACACATAATAGTGTTGTTTACTGATTGAATAAAATGTATAGGTATCTAAAATATAATATATATATTTGTACAAACTTATCCATTTAATAATAATCCATAATTTACGTTTTAAATTTTTCCGTTGGTTGACTATAAAATATTTAGTTGGCGGAGTCGATACATAATTGTTTTGAACATTAACCGGCGGAGTTGATACATTATTTTTTTTGAACAGTAGCCGGCGGAATCGATATCCGGCGGAGTCGATACTAAATCGGCGGAATCGATATACGCCCGATTTTGTTTCCAAATGTCGCTTCACGTAAAGAAATACAATACCTATATAGAAATAAAAGGTCTTATAATACGTTTTTTAATGTTTATATATTATTAAAAAAAACTAGGAAATTGATTGCATTTATACGATTAATAAATTATCGATTTCATAAAATATTTATTTAAATACGTTTGATGTCACCAAGTACTAATGTAAAATAAAATAAAATGTATTATAATAAAAGGTACCTAATCTAATAACAATTTGAGAGTATGGCGAAATGTTTTTCGTAGTACCTATATAATAATTTTGTATATTATTACAAGTATTCCAATATATACTTATTACCAGGAAAGGACAAGTTAATGATTTTTATTAATTGAGTGATGTTAAGTTAATAAAAAAAATATTTAATCGAGTAAAAGTTAATATTGATTAAAATCTTAAACTAAAAATTTAAATTTCAGCTTCTTAGTAGGTACCTACATCCTGCTTGTATCGATCATCATTTAAACTTGATATAATTGTTAATTATTGAAGAAATATTATATTAATCCAAGAAAATAATAATATGTTCTTGTCAAAAATTTAACTATTAAACACAGTTATTTTAAAAATGAATAGTTAAATGAAATTTTCGAAATCTCCATTTCAATCTTTAAAGAAACATATGGTCTAAATTCATTCAGTTTTATGATAAATACAAATATCATTAATGCAACTGTTTAAAGTAATGAAATAACATGTGTTAATAATTGTGGCTTAGTTCTTTAATTGTTTTTCTACTTTTTTTTTTGGGTTTGTTTTTATTATATTATAATTATCTTTTGTTTTTGTTAACCTGTTGATTAAATTTATATCTTAAGTATAATAAATATAACTAAAAGAATAATAATATAATCAATACTAATATTAAGTGTCATTCAATTTGAAAAATATATGCAATTAACAAAAATCTGTATTTTATTATTATAAACTATTAATATTTTGACAATATAATATTAACTTATTTTAGAATATATAATGGCAGCGGTACCATATTCCAATCACTACAAATATAAGTCAGCATTTTCATGCTTTCGCAATACCATAAATTATGTCCTTGGATGGCCACAATTTCAGAGGTTTCATTGTATAATTTTAATTGTAAGAATGTATATTATTATATTTATTGTTGAACTCTAAATCTAAATTTATTCGTATTGCCGTTTTTTATTCATTATACACAGGCCTATGTATAATAATTAATAACAACATACGACTATAAATATATAAATAAATAATATTACTAAAGGGCAATTTGTGTCGTAAACAGCGTATTGAACTAATACCAAAACAACAAACAAGTATTTTAATTTTCGTGTCGAGTTAATTTCAAATCAACGACGAAGAACGTATTATAAAAACAGGCCGACTACAAATTTAAGTTCTTAGTGATTTTCCGTCGTTTGACTTATTTGCGTTCATTTGCAATTGGCACGGAATCATATATTTATTTTTGATATTGCATTTAAGTTCACAATTTATAAATAATTTTTCACTGGTATTTAACGAAAAAAAAAAAAAACAGAAAATGATTCATATGGTATTTAAATTTCTTGGAATATCCGACAGCGTATGTAATTCCAAAAAATATATTATATTTAATTCATGTATGTAATAATTCAATATATAAGTATTCGTGATTGACAGAATATAACTTTTTGGATATTAAAATTAAAACATTCGATGTTGTTAATAATATAATATATAACATTTCATTAAAAATTATATGCGTACTTTAATATAGATATCACCTCATATTTTGGAAAAAATCAAGAAAATATGAGTGTTTCAGAAAATAATGAAAATAGAGTAAGTAACAAAAATTAAAAACAATTGTTAGGAAAAAATTTATTTTAAGAAGTCCTTTTTAGATTACAACTACTTATTTAAGCAAATAGAAGGTACAACACAATTTATTGTGATTAAATTATTTTATATTATTTGTTTTCTTCAATAGACAAAATGCATTTAAATATAAATTATAATTATAACTATAAAGAGTATTAATATACAAGTACAGTACACAATTGGATGAATACATTACAGTATTGTAGTACAGTAGTACCCATAATGTAAGAAGTAAGTAATAATTACAATTAAGAAATAAATAATGAGATATCTACTGCTGATCGATTTAAATAATAATATACAATAATAAGAATAATATATTTAACTGTAAAGATAATGATATTAAAATAATTACAAAAATCCAATCCATACCGATATCCAGAAGACATTAATATACGTTTGCTAAAATAATTTATCGTTTTTATTATAAATATCCATACTTTAGTAAATATATTAGTAGAGCAAACAATAACATATTACTATATGAAATTTAAATTTAAAATATATAGTGAAAGCACTTCACTCATCGGGTGGGTTACAGGTGGATGTATTGAATACGAACGCAATACAATACATTATACTATATCATTAATAATATATTGATACGAGAAAATAGCAAGTTTTTTGATGTTTTTCGACAGTATTTCCTTACACAATTACAGAAAAAGTCAAAAAATCTAAAATTTACCTCGTCAATATACCATCTTGATAACATTTTCTACCGAAAATAAGTGCATGCATGTAACTATTAATTTTTTGGTCGAAATGTTTATTTGGGAATTCGAAAAAAAAGTAAGAATAAACTCCGCTCACAATCTAAAAATCTAAAATCTAAAAAGTTGATGCTGTTTAATTTTTATAAAAGTTTTTAATAGTGGACTTCTCATTGTGTCCATAGTTGTATAAACAATATACATTTTATTTTTAAAACAAAATTTAAGAGGATTCCTATAAATTATTTAGCAAATAAAAACTCTTTTGAAATTCAAAAGGAATAAAATAAATACGAGAAATACTATGGTACAACTTTATAAAATCTGTGTTAAATCTATTCGCTGGGGAAAATGATACAGTTGGTTTTCAAAAGAACAATAGAAACTTTTTAAAAATATCTTTCTGCTTTGTTATCCACGTTATATATGGTAATTATATTATTATATTCGTGAAAATTGATCTCGTTAAAATGTTTTTTGTAAAATGTATGGTATTATACTGTTATCACAAATCTAAGGGAAAAAACTGAAGTAAAAAGCAGAGTACTATATACAATTGGTGGTAGTTAGTTTATTGTCAATTTGGTCAACGGACAGGATTATGTAGCATTAATATTTTATATCTAAAAGCAATGATAAATCACTATAAATTTTAAAAAAGATTCCGAGTGAATAATCTATATAAGTAGGTTATATTACTTTCGTAAGTTTTTTTATAAGTTTATAAAAATTATTGCAAAACTAAAAACAAATACCTCATGAATGTACTAAATAAAAATAATTTGCTATCAATAAATCACTTTACCCCAAAACATCGACTCGACTGCTTCAACAAAATATTTTTTAAAAATATTTACTTACTGACAATTTTTGAATTTCTTCATTTTTTAACACCTGATAATATGTAAGAATATACCTACACATTTATATAGGTAATATATTCTATCGGTAATGCGGTCTAATCTAACATAACTATCGGTAGTGTTTAAATAAATGAAACTTTCGATCTCTGTACCACACATGTGTATTTATACATTTTCCGTTATTCATTTTCGTATTATTTTCCGTTATATTAATTTTGAACATAATCTATTGTAACATTTTGACTTTTCTTTAAGAATATACAATGGATATTTATTTGTGATATGTAAAATAAATATAAATATAAATATATTTTTTTTTCTTCTAAATCAATAATTTTCCGCATGTTCAAGGCACATTTAAAATACGCAGTGTAAATGCGGTAAATATTTACACTGTACCTACAGATAAAAGGTTTCAGTCACGAAACGTGACGCGGGTTAGTTTGTTGATTTTACATTTCCAGAGAAGAAAAAAATTAGCGTTTTTGATTCTTCCTCGAGATGCAGGTACAAACGACTTAAATTCAATTTGATTAAATCTAATAATATATTTAGGATCAGATCGTTGATGACATTTGAATTATTTTATATACATATATATATATATATATATATATATATATATATTCTATGCACGATACATTCTTCTTCCTAAAAATTTTTTGAGTTGCATACAAATCTCAATGTAAGTAATAATAACGTGTTATTTTTTTAGTTAATTTTTTAAAATTTATTTAGTAACTTTTTAAATTTTCGATTCGTTCTAAAGCGGTCCACACACGATGGACTTATAATAAACAATATCATTGATTAATATACTATTATTAAGTTCTCTAGTCCGTAATCATAATATATAATAGAACTATAATCAAATTACTTACTACAGTTTAATTAGTGTCTATATTATGTTCTAAATAAATTTTAATGGAAGTTATGTAAGATATAGTTTAGATAATATTTTTATAGCTTTTGCTGAAGCCATTTCGTTTCAGGATAAAAAAAAAAAAAGAAAGAAAGAAAAACGCAAGCAGGGATTTCGAACTAAAGATTGATTACAAGTGAAAAATAAGTACAATCGTGGAAATATGTTAACTGAATTACGACCAAATGAAATTTTTTAAGAATCGGTAAATTATTGTTTATTTGTCAATAAAGAATAAAATGTCTTTAATTTATCCATGCCTTCAGTATAGCTAATTTCTACACGATAAATATTATTGTCAATAATGAATGTTGATCGTATATATAGACCACTTAACGTGAATGGTATATTGAAGTTTCTTGAATTTTAACTTCTTTTAACATGCGTGTTTTTTCATATTTTACAAATTAAGGACATTTATGTTGAAATATTTTTAAGATATTATATTATACTGTATTTGGTATCTATACTAAATTTGCACATTCATTCTATGTAGAAAACTGCTTGGAAATTTAAAATGCATTGTTTTGTGAACAATAGCTGAACTAACTAGGATTTTAGGGGCCTGATTTATATTAATGTACAATATATCTGTGGTGTATATTTAATTTGCCGCACGCAATGATATTATGTGGTACACAAAATGGTTAGTATATCGTACTTTGAAATAATACATTGATATGACGATATAATATATTATATATATATATATACTCAAGTGATTATATTGATAATGATAATATTCAAATACATAAATGATAATTGCTATTGTAAATTATTGGGATTCGAGAGTAGCGTGTATACAAATTATATAAATCTACAATGATGTAGAATAATAGTTATTGCAGAACGCTATTGTAGATTTATGAGTTAATACTGAACTTTCAACAATTTCGATTTTAATTGTAAAAACGTACATTTATAAACGTATAATGCTATTATCGTATTTCTCGCATACTTTATTTTAATTAATATAATTTTCCCATCTTCGATACGTTTGCATTTATAACATCCTAATTAATTCAACTATACAGACGAACATTTTAAATGTTTCATATAAGTATAGGTATTAAACGGATATTAACTCAAAATTCACAACAACGAAAAAATAGTGTGTAAGTTAAAACTAAGTGCTCAGATATATGTATATTATACAACCACAATAGTAATTAACAGTTTGAAATTCTCTTATTTCCAACACTCTATCATGCTCAGAATTGCACTTTCACATATTAGGGGAGCCTGAGATGATTCTTAATAGCACGACAAGTATATAGCTACCAAATCATTCTTTGGGTTTGGTAATTATGGCCGATTTGCACCAGAGACCAGTCACCACCAGCGAGACCAAAATCTCATTGGCTACTTCATTAATTACCTAGGAGTCAAACCAGCGACCTCCAGTGCCAAAACACGCATTTTGACCATTCAACCACAGTCGATCCTACTACACAACCACAATAATTTTAAATATTTATTTTGTTCAATTTTATAATCCTCGATCATTAAAATAGATATTTTATATTATTTATAAAATAGATAGATAGATAGATAGAATGATAATACGATTGATTCATTAAATTTAATTTGAAGTATTTATTCTTCTAAAAACGGAAAACTATAAATACCTACTACAAAATAAACGAACAGAAAATATAAATCTGAGAGTTTAGAAATATTATTATTATGGCTAATAAATATTAAATTTTTAATAAGTATTATAAAATAAATTATCTAAGTTAGTCCCAATTTTATAAAAAAATTTGAATTGTACACTTTATGTTACAAGAGTGAAATGTAAGGAGATTTTTTTCTCTAAACCCCCTTTTATTTTTATTTCATTGTTGGTACAAAACAATATACATAATTATGTATTATGTCAAAAATATTAATTTGGATTTTTTTTACTAATATTATGTAAATGATAATTTATCATTATACAACTTTTTAATTCATACTGCACCCTGTTTTGATAGGGTCTGATCTAAGTAAAGTGTTTGAAGTTTTAAAAAAATAATGTATTAGTTTATCATTAAAGTTGTATGTTTTTAATAATACTATTATAAAAAGTTGTACTTTGTAATTTTGTAAAAAAAAAAAAAAATAATAAAACTCCATCATCATGATCATATAATATATAGGTTAACTTAAAAATAAAACAAGTAACGAAAATTACTATGATTATGCGTTTACTTATAATTTTAACCAATTATATAGTACAGTTAATTTATGTACATTTTCACGGTAAACTACAAAAAAAAAAAATATACAAATATTTAAGTAAATTTATGTTTCTTGCTGATTGTGATATATAATATTATACTGACTGTACTATTTTAGAACTTATAAGTGTATCGAATACAAATGAAAAAATAAAAAATTGGCACTTGAATTATTCAGTACATTGCAATAATATGGAAATTTTGTATGTGTAATCAAATTAATATATCACCGGATATTATTTGTTTTTTCGCAATCACATAAGTCTATAGGTACGAGTAAAAAACATAATCTAATAATAGTCAAAGTATTTAAATTTAATCATAAAATAATTTTTGTCATTAAAATAATATATTTACACCTATTATATATAATAAATAATGAATGCTCCGTCGTATTTTTAATGAAGTATCTTAGTTTTCAGCTACTAAATTAATTAAATTACTTACTTAGTTTTTTTATTTATTCTTATATACACCGGTAACCTATTGTCTATAAATATAATGTACTATTCGATATGATTTTTTTTTAGGTAATAATACTGTTTTTATTACACACTGTATTAATATTATATTTATGATTGTATTTGTAACCCATATAAATTTCCGAATAACGTAAAATAAATATATAAATATATTTAAAAAACATATGTCTAACTTTCTAACAAACGCTGATCTAACTCTGCTAATATTAATTCATAGCACAATTTTCCAATAATGAGACTATAAAAATATTTTTATTGTAAAAAATTATTGTTTTGTATATAAGTGCACATTTTGAAAAAGAATATAATTTAAAATTAAACGTTTTTATTGTAGTATTTAGAGTTATTATTTCATAAATTATCCGTTACGTACAATGATTTATTAGTTGGAATTAAAGTAGGTAACTTAAAGTATTCTATGAACTTCATTGTTTTACTAGAAATAATGAATTCAAATAGGTAATATATATCAATAATAAATGTATACGACTAAAGTTGATATTTTGTTCTTAAATATATGCACCTATGTTCTAATGTATCGTTAATTCCGGCAAATTTAAAATGTTGATTACGTAAGCAAACAAGTTTAAATATGCTCGCAAATGGCTATTATATTCTACTCTGCACAAAATGCTAAATATTTACTTACCGAAAACCGCATGATTATGAGAATTTAACTCGAATTTTTGGAATAGCGAAAATGGAATGAAATTATGTACTAAGTATCTATGTACTTAGTATTACATTATTAATATACTAAAATTGTAGGTTTTAAATACATAATTCATAAAAACAGTTTTGCCAACTGCATATTTATTATTATCTCCTTTAATTTTTTAGAAATAATAATTACGAGTGTACCTACACTATTTATACAATTATTTTAATTTTGAACTTTCCGGCTTCAGTCAAACACCAAATATATTAAATATATTTACGTAATAGTATGGTTTTAACACGTGTTTAATCACTTAGTATTCGTATTGAACATTATAACTTATAATATTAGCATAATTACTAGTTTAAATGCAACACCTGCCGGGTGCCACTCCTTGTAAGTGTAACATTTTATGTGAGACTATTTGTAAGTACAACACCTTTTAATTGCGAAATATTGAATTTGAAATTTCAATGGAGTATAACACTTTGTAAATTTAACTTATATTGAGTACAACATCTCATTAGTAGAATTATTTCCGATTTCATTACGTATACATCGATTTTATCGGAAAAGATATTGCTAAATAATTCATTTTAAAAATATTCCACCTACGGCGGACACTGGCGTTCGCTTTCTAGAAGCTAGTCGTTCACTCCTAAAACGTTTCCAATGAATAGGTTGACAAAATAAGTAATCCGAAAATTGATCAAACTTACTATTTTCGGATTTTTTTAAGAACTCGAACCTTGCAACGCTAGGTTCACGCTTGAGTGTAACAGGTTTTACTCAACTTTGATATAAATTTGATCAAAATTTTAAGAAATATTTACCATTAAATATAATATTGGTATAAAATAAAAGAAAGTATAATAATATAATATAGTAGGTACCTGCTCCGCACATATAAGAAGTCTTTCGAACTTTTCGTTATCGAATTTTTATATAACCATTGTCGTCAGGTCGATATGTTCGAAAGTCCGATTAAACATCGTATATATGATAAAAGTTTTTCCGAATGTATCAATATAAATTAAATTCAAATTGTGAAAAAAACTACGGAAGTCTTACAATTTTAAATTCATTACTATGAGATATAGAAACTATAGTATAATTACTTACCTATTGTATGAATCATCGGTACAGACTTAAATTCTTAATACAGACTCGTCACCAGGTGTATCATATAATGCATAATTTTATAAAATAACATATGTAGGTGGGTACAAAATTAAATTCAAACAAACGAAAAAAAAAAAAAATGAAAGCTCGGGGAAAAGGCGAAAACACAAAAGAACGAAAGGTGTAAAAATTTCAAAACGACCGGCAAAGAGTTTGAAAACGGTAACGGTACAGGAACACCGTGTCGAGCGGCGGCGAAAACAGGCCAGGGAATTAAATTTCTATAAGAGGTTTTTCTCATGGAAAAAACGGGTAAAAAAATTAGCATTTTATATATAAGATTATTTGAATCCACATGAGAATTATACCCGAAAATCGCGTAGTTGTTATTTTAATATTTATTTAATATTTTTTCTATATGTACTGCTTTTATTCTAACACCATGAATTCTTAACGCTATTTCCAAATCATCTTTTTCCCATCACAAAAATTCAATGTTTTCCACGTCTAAAAGATGTTTATATATATTTAGCAACCAATCATCTGTAATATAATAAAAATTTAAATTAAAAGTAATGTGATATTATAGAATGGTAAAACTTTGTATAAATGAAGAAAGTAAAATGGAAATTTAATAAAATAAGACATGGAAAAATTATAATAGTATAAATAATGAATATTATTAATGGGTATGGCTAATTATTACTTTTATTATATTACTTAAAGATTATGTGTATAATGGAATATGATAAGGATTTAAGTAATGAAAAGGAGGTTATAAGTAGGTACGATAAATGTTTCTACCTATATAAAATATACTTTTCGGTATTATTACAGAAATATGTATCTCGTAATTAGTTCCTTTAATTTGAAAATTGAATCAATGTACAGGTTATGTGTTAAGCCTCTGCAATCAAGTCAAGTTTCTGAATTACGGTATATCATAATCATTCAAATAGTGAAATACAATGGAACACCTCAATGAATAGAATTAATGTACAGGCGATCTGTTAAGTCCCTGTAATCAAGTCAAGTCTCTGAACTACCGTGTACCAAAATTACCAGAGCATTGAAATTAATCGATTAAATAAAATATGATAATTAATGATTACGTTTGAAATAAATAAATTAATTGAAATAAATTAAACAAATTTTAATAAGAAAATGTACAAATAAAATAATTACCTACAATACACAAATAGGAGTAGAGTGAATGTAAGATAGAAGGGCTCAGCGTACGTTACAATTTAAGGTTGTAAGGCCAACTCGAAACACACGTGAAATTTACCCAAAAGGAAAAACTGATCTCCTCCTCAATCAGTCTCGAGTGCTAAAAAGCAGAGCAGTGTACCCACGAGAGCTGATGGACAAAAAAGACGCCCAAGCTTATGTCGCGAAGGCTTATATAACCTCGTTCGTCATCCCCACCTAGTTGTTAGGGAAAAGTACTGGAATGAGTAATTTTATTAAACATATGATTGTACACCTAGCGATTTTTTTGGTTGTGGCAATGTTTTTAAGTCAAAATAATAGCTGTTGGTTTAATCATTAATGTGATATACTCGTGTTTGTGTATTGTACATAATCAAGTTCATTGTCTTATATATTTTACATGAAATAAGCAGGTTCCATTGCATTCAATATATTACAAATCCATAATTCAAATTCCACAATCCATTTTCCATCATAATATATAATAATAACACATATTTTCACTTTCGCAGAATTAAAAAAAAAAAAATGAATTTAATACTTATCATTTCGAATTAAATATAGCTGTGTACTTTTAGTAATTATTTGTAAGTTTCGTATGAAATAAATTTACATCATAGTTGTTGATCAATATAGTCTGATTTATGATTAATACTGCAACATGAATAAAAACCAATGATTAAATAATCAGATTTTGTTTATATATGAGTACATATATACAGCGTGAGTAGTAATCCAAATTGAAAATTTCGATTATTGATGATCTCAATAATAATAATTTAATAAATAACTTAACAGATTATTTATATATCTCAGTTATGCGTTATTTAATTTAATATTTACAATTTATATTACTAGACTATATTTTCAGAAACAAAAAAAAAAATCCGGAATAGAGTTAAGTTCATTCGAATAATTTGTAACTACATAATAAAATATAATAAAAAGTTATCATTTATTGTTTCAATTAATATGAAGAGCCCGAAATTATTTGTTGACATTATTAATTTATTCCATTTTTATAAAACTATTAAAGTAATTTTTTTCACATCAAAAGCGATTGCACAAACATCATTACTATTATAGTAAAACATATATGGTGTATTCCATTCGATAAAAAAGCAAGCAAGAAAGAAAGAAAATTAAATAAATTCAATATATAGAGTGTCACACAGGGATTTTACAAATGCAATAACTTTTGTTCTGTTCGATATTGTAAGTTTTCTTTTTTTAATAATATTCCTTGAACCCTGCACTACAAATTCTTATATTTTTTATTTTATTTTTTTTGTAACTAAAAATAAAAATTAAAATTTTTATTGCATTTTTTTTTATAATCTATTATATAGATATTTTATAAAATAATTTTTAAAACATTTTTGGTGTTAGAAATTTTTATAGTATTAAGTTATACATTTTCTGCAGTTTATTGATTTTTACTAAAATTTCAATTATTATCATTAATGATAATAATAGCCGTTAGGTACTAAATAACATAAATAGATTTTTTCCATGAATAATTATCATTCATGGAATCACAATATTTTTATCAATTTAAACTACTATAATATTATTAATTATTAAATAATTATCGTTTTTTATATCGCTGTAGGGTTGATTAGCAAGAAATAAATACCAACATTTAAAAAAAAAAATCATTATATAAAATAGCTATCTATGATTATAAAAAAAATTTTTATAAAAATTAAAACATTTTATTTTTAGTTGTAAAAAATTTAATTAAATATAGAATATAAAAATTCTAGCTTAGAGTTATTATTAAAAAAAAAAAAATGTATACATTTTCAACAGAATAAAAGTTATTGCGTTTTTTAAATCCTTGTGTGACACCCTGTATACCTATTCATGAAAAACATTTCTTTTCCAATAAAATAATATTATCAAATTATGAACATAAAAATGGTATTTTTTTAATTTCCTGAAATAAACATACTGGCATCCCGTTGATTTTATTTGAAAAATTAGTTCAGGTTATGTTAGGCGTTAATTTTATTGACCTTATAAGTGTTGTACATTTTGTACTTTGAATGTGTTGTAGAACATTGTTCGGAATGGCGGTTTACTTCGAAACTACCTATTTAAATTTTACCTTATAGTGTCAGATGTAATAAATAGGGAATTTACTGGCAAGGCACTAAGGCCTGTTGGACTACATACCATAGCCTATAATTTAACCCAAATAATCATAAACAATAATTAAAACAATCATTAAATCAATAATCATAAAAATAGCAACGATTTTATGTAGACTTATTGTGATAATCTAAAATAAATTAAATCATGCATGTATCATATATTATTTGGAAGTATGTAAATATCTAACCAAGTATAAAATAAATTGTTAGCGAGTTTTATAGAGATGTCGGATATGATATTCAATGTTAGACAATAAGCGTGTAAATTTTATTTCTGGTGTGAGTTCAACGAGGAAGGCTGCTAGAAATAAAGTATACAAATAACTAAGTATATCACTTTGTAGTGTACAAATTAACATTGTGTTAGTTTAATATTAATACAATGAATTGGAAAATTTACTATAAACACGTGTTTATGTCTACCAGTAAAAACAGAATTTGATTCCCAATATTTTTAAATTGACTTAATTAAATTAAATTCAAAATAGCTTTTTAATTTTATAACTAGTTCATTAAAATTTATAACTCAATAATATTTAATAATAAAGTTATATTTTTTTAATGTTAAGTTATGTTAAATGACACAGTTATTTGGCATCGGTATCTAGCCAAATATAATTTAAGATTAAAACGTATAAATAATTGATTCCTCTCTTATGCCGTACATATATTCTATCCTTAAAATAAATCATATACGAAACGATTACTCACGCATTCTGTCCAACTTAACATACTACCTTTACTCTCATCTCGCCGTTCTGATACCGATTTCAAGTTCGTCTCATCTATTCTGAACGACTCCAACCAAAAATATTATCCAACATTAAATTCTGTGTTCCTTCTTATTATTCTATTAATCATACACTTTTCTGTATTCATTCTCTTTCCACTTCTTAAGGCCATAACCATCCTTGGCACCGAAAGCTTCGTTCCATTAATAATGGAAATTTATATTTTCTATCTAAATGATAAGAATTTAATTTTAAGTTAATTTTAGTTTTAATATACTTTAATTGTATATCCATTATAATCATCTTATTTTAATACTATCATATTTTATATGACTAGGTATCTATTTACACATTTTCTGATAATTAAATAAGTAGATGTTGAATATACCATATTATTTACTTAAAATATTCAACACATTAATGCCCAGCATGGCAGATATAACACTATAAATCAAAACAAATTTTATTTCAATTGGCTTGTGCACGATTGAAATATATCAGGTTATTCCAAACAATCTAAATTATTATCAAATATAGATAAAATAGCACTTATATAAAACATATCCATACTGACCATACTTATGTTTTGTATTACAGTTCTATATATTATGATAATATGGATGTCCCTTTACGTTGCCATTTCTTTTCCTATATATGAAAAAAACGTCAGAGTAGAGGTTTAGATGCAATAACCTGGTATATTATGACTATAGTCTAGTAATTATAATAATATATCTTCTTTTTCTTCATTTTCTCTACCAACTTTTTAGGATTGGCTACTCTAGTCCTACACTTCCACTTCAGTTAATTAACTCTATCTGCCGCATCTTCTTCATTTACTTCCACCTTCCTTATATCACTTGCCATTACATCTTCCCCCTCATTTTCAGTCATCCTCTCTTCCAAGTTCCACCAATATACATTTTTTTTACTAATATTCCTGCCTCAGTATCTTTCCTCCTTAATAAAATATGTCTGAGCCATCTTTATCTATTCTCCCTCATTTTGTCCATTATCATAGCTAACCCTTATACTACCTCTGATATACTAATTCTTAATTTTTTCCTTTCTCGTTACTCCACTTATCCACCTTAACATTCTAAACTCTGCTAAACTAATTCTCTGCTCTATCTTCATATCTACTTCTTAACATTCCGTTCCATACATCATTGCTGATCTCACCACAGTCTTATAAAATTTACCTTTTAACCTAATATAGATTATTTTGTTACACAAAATACTTGACGCTTCTTTTCACTTCGTCCATCCAAACTTAATCCTGTGTTTCATATCCTGTTTGAACCTCCCCGTTTGTACAACGGACTCTAAACACTTGACACTCTCAACCTCTCCTACTATATCCTCACTCAACTTTATTTCTAGTATTTTCCTATCCCCTCTGTGTTTCCTTTCACCAAAATCATACTCTATATATTCTGTTTGTCCCCTACTAATCCCTAGTTCTTTACTTTTAAAAGCTTCCTTTCACTCTTCAAGTCTACTATTCACATCCTTAAGATTCTCTTCTATCAGTACTTTATCATTTATAAACAACAAGCACCATGGTACCTTACAATGTAAACCCATTATTATTTCTTCCATTACCAGGGAAAATAAGTAAGCACTCAAAGCCCTGATGCACTCTCACTGACCCTAAATTCAAAAATTTTTCCACACAGACTCTTGTACTCACCCTTTCATACATACATTCAATAATGTTAAAATACACTTTTAGTAATCCTATATTTTTTATTAATATCATTTTTATGATCTCCCCGGGAACCCTATCGTATGACTTCTCTAGATCAATAAATACCATACACAATTTATTTTTCCTTGCTATGCGCTTCTCTACAATCTGTCTTGCACAAAATATTAACTCCATTGTTGACATCCCAGGTATAAATCCAAATTGATTTCTAGTAATAATTGTCTCACTTTTTATCCTCTCATCTATTATCTTTTCCCAAATCTTCATATTGTGATTGAGAAGTCTTATCCCACTATAATTTCCACATTCCTGTATATTTCCTTTACCCAATATTGGTACCAGTGTACTTTTCTTTCATGCATCGGGTACTTTTTCTTTAATAAGTTTGTTTTTGTGTTTGTTATCTGCTATTTTATAATAATTTCTCCCTTATGAATGAAGAACACTTTATTAGAACACTTGTACACGATTTTTAATGACTTTTCAATGTTTTTATAATGTTAAGTATTATTTAAAGTTGTTGAATTTAAAGTATTACGACCCTTTATACTATTGCATCGCATTTGCGAGAATTAAAAATACCCAAAATTATGAATTCGACATGTACTTATTTATACATAAACACTCTTTATATTGAAATATGATTAGTGCGTTAACTTTTTTGGATTACTCCGCCACTGAGAAGTTTGCTGACGAATTTATGTTTACATCTTCTCGAATAAGTGTATTAATTTGAAACTGCGTTTTATTCGATCGTCCCGCCAGAGAATAATTACTCCCTAATGATTTCCTTAACGCAGAGACTTTACTACCACTTTATTTTTTAATTAAATATTCTTTATAGCCTGTTTGGTTCATAACGATGTCAAGATGGCAATAACAATTTGCATTTTATATTCAACGCTTCAATGCAGAGTATATACCGCGGTATAACGATATAGTAATAAAAATAATAATAATAATAATAATACCCGAACGAATAAATTTAATTCTACTTAAACAAAGAGATGTTTTTAACGACAATCTATAAATTATTTATCAATCGTTGTCGTCATTATTTTCCAAAATCTCTTTGACGACTGCGCTGCATTAGAGTATGATCCATTTGCTGGATTGAAATTAATCGTACAAAAGAATATATCCGTAGACCACATAGTAAACAAGTAATAATAATATAATAATTAATTATTATAATTTAATTTCAATTAAAAACAAGAAATAAATCAGTTATATTAAATAAAATTACAACAAATCAATATGAGTTAATAGTTGTGGAATTTTAATATAATTCATACGTGGAGGAAAGTGATTGCAATAAAATACGAATAAATAAAATAAGTTAAAATTATTTGAAAGACTGTATAACAAAACTTCGCAAACCACTTGGGACTTGAGGGCTATGGAGAGCTGACCCCTGTTGTCACGATCGTCATAAAAGACGACTCGATAACGATGTTTTCACAAATAATTCACTTCCTGCAGAAGTTACAAAGGTATACATAAAATACGTACTTCAGAAGTTTATTCTTAAGATAAATCGAAAACGATTATTGATAACATTTGATCGTTTTATAGCTTAATTAGTTCATATTAATCGATTATTATGACCACCATTACCAAAGTCAAAAATTTAATTTGAGGAAAGCACTCAGAGTTGATGGTATTTTTTTCTGTTTTTGTTTATAAACTTAGCTATAAATGTCCCTAAATATATTTATGTTTCTAAATTAGGTTTTAATTATACTAAAAATATATAATAAAGTAAAACTTTATAAAAAAAAGTTCTAAATGTTTTTTTTTCAAACTGATGTTAAATGAAAAATTTTCCTTTGCATTATTCTTGGTTATGCTAGTTAGTAAAGTTTGGTTATAGTTAATATGAATCATGAGTATATCATCGAATAAACCAAGAGTAAAAAGGGGAACTATTAGTGATATAATATTATTTTCGATCAGTAACGTGATTTTGGGTGGATATATTACCATATTCAGAACATCGTGATATGATTACTTCAATTTATTATCCATTTTAAACATCTTAATTTTATTAAATAAACAAAACTACTATGAAAACTTGTAAAAAAAAAAAAAAACGTTATCATGTTTTATTATACTTGTCATAACTACGTATATTTTATACCTATATATGATTCAAAAAAATATTGATAACATCAGGGTTTAAAATTTTTTTTCATTGTAACTTCATAAAATTACTATTTCATATCATTCAAGAACAAATGTTGTGAGACTGACATTCTTTAACAAATATCATATATCTGAATAATCACTTACATGTACAAACAATTAATAACGTGCGAAACCCTTTTTTATATTATTTTGTGTTCTGATATTTTTCTGATTTAAAATGTTCCTTTTATATAGGTTTATCTTATATATATATATGTATGTTTTACACGTAACTTCAAAATATGTGCTTATATATTTATAATAGGTAATACCTATTTATTATCTGTCAATTCTGTTGAATAAAATTTAAATTTTGATTTAAACTTAAAAAACATTAGGTTATGTATCAGTATGTTTAAATATTAAATACTTTTAAACTTTAATTTTAATATTAACATACTTTGTCTATATTAGAGTAAGTAGGGACAAATATTAATATAGGGTACGTGGTGATTGCTCCTTCCTTGGCATTTTTTTATCAATATTTGAGAAGTACATATAAAATTAATTTTGAATAGATATTATCACTTTTTTTTATCAATTATCCCTATCCATCCTCTCTTCCCTTAAATAATCTTCAGGCATAATATTATTAACCTATACCACTGACGACTGCCAAATACACTAGTACGGTATACGATATTATACTTCAAGAACCATGTTTGCATCAAAAATCATATTAAATTCTCTTCATGGCATTGGGTAATGTGGCTGCGGTAATCGACTATGTACAATCTTATTTATTCTATAGGTATTTTAAAATTCCACTGGATGTGATGGGAGAGGAGCAGTTTAACGTTTATTGCTATTTACCATACTTTTTGTATAGATGTATAACCACAAAAATTAGCTAACTCCATGCCAGCAACATGAACGAATTTGAGAACGGTACGAGTTGTCATGTAATAATATAAAATTTATTAGTTTTGCCAAGAAATTCTGACGTCATTCCGTCTTATCTGTAGTCTTTTCAATATAGTAATATATAAATAAGTTAAATGTTTACAGAGTTGAACATCTTTAATCAAAATAAATAGTAGATATCGATAATAATTATGATAAGTGGACCGAGTGACGTAGGCGCCATGCGCAGAACTCAGTGGCTGACATACCATGTTATTTTGTCATGGCTAACCCATGCCTACGTAACGTACCATACTCGTCCCTATAGATGTTAACACATCAAAAACGTATATACTTGAATAATCGATATATATTAATAATAGTGTAATCGTTTTCTCAGCACAGCCGTATAACTTCTAACTAGAAATTCAATCACAAAATACATATAATAGTTAATAGATTAATTATCTAAATTGATTTTCGGCTCACGTGAAACGTATATACGTTATCATTTACAACGATAACTTTGCCGTTAAACCGTCGATAAGAATATAATATATATATATTAGCAAATTCGTTGTATTATATATGATGTGTAGATATTATGTACATATCTGTTTCCTATACTCGAAATTAGTGCCAGATTAACGTATGTAGGCCATTACCTTCTACGTCGGACGTTAAATTTTGAAAATGTACCGATCACGTCAAATGCGAACCGATAAAAACCATGACATAATTTGTTTTTCACTCAGCGAATAATGTCCTTCCACGCGTTAGATATTCTTTTGCCGACGACAAGGGCGTCCGGAGAAATTTATCGCGAAAGCGTATACATACCTACCTATGTAGTGGCGTACGATGTTTTATTTTCATTTTATGGTAATTGTAGACGTACAAAAATTATCTAAAATTAACTTTGAATAGCTAATTATTTGTTATACTGTAATTATTTTTTTTAGTCAAAATTGCGAAAACCAGCCAATTATTTTTCGTTTATGTTTAAACTCACGACCATGGAAAATTGCAATGTATTATTATAACCGCGATGTATTCAGATTTTTATTTACACATTAGTTTTCGGTTAAGTTTTGTAACACTATAGTAAACCTGATTGAGGTAAGTTCTATCAGAACAGGGTTTTTAGTGTAAATGTTTGATATAGAGAATATCCAAAAATTACAGTGTAGAATTAACTGTACATTTCGGAAGTATGAATTTATTTTAACGTCGTTTAATAGCAGGTATAAGAGGTGTGATAGAATGCTACACCGATCATTTTCAACGATAAAAACACGTTTATGCAAAACTGTGAAAATGGATTGTATTTTTATATTTTTTAAAAAAAAAATACTTGAAAATTGCATATACACAACCCCTTATAAAACGAGTATGTAGCGTCCTCATAACATATATATTTTGAATATCGAAAATGATACCCTCTATTTTTATGAATGTATCATATATATATATATATCTATATGATGACTTTTTTTAATGAGTTTAGATTTTTGTTATTCTTAAAAAATATGTTGAAATGCGTTTTAAAGTATCAATCTTCCAAATCATTTTAATTAATTTTTTATTATAAAAAATAATGCAATACATAAAAGTATGCATATTTATTTAAATTGTTTCATGTCAGAGTATTATTATAATTTGGAATATCGATCTAGCAATATATAAATATATACCTTTATAATATTTTTAATATAATAATAACTTTGTTTAATTACAATTTATAATGCTGAGATAAATCATAATATTAACATTATTTAATGTAATCAAGTGTATAAAATCATTTATGTGTATATATTGTGTAGTACAAACATGAATGTGTTTGGTAAAATATTATATCTACATTTTATTATTTGTTTAAGTTGTTTTTTTACAAGAAAAATAGAAGACTTTCATTAAACCAATTATCTAAAGATAATATTATTATTAATAGTGTCTTAAAGAAATATATTTTTTTTATAAAATACTCTTAAAGTACGTCACAAAATTTGAATATTATATACAAATAATATTTGAAAAATGTATATCTAAAAAACAGTTTTTGCATTATAGCACAATATTAACTTTGTTAATTTTATCTATCATAGTATTTTATATATACAATTAATGTTCTTTATTGAGTTACCTGTAGTTGTAAATGATTTAAATTTAATAAATAACTCTAAATTAAATGATGAAGTCATCTTCAAATTGATATGAATTATAATAGGATGATTTTATTTATGTAATTTAATAAGTGGATATAATTATGGAGCAGTTTTGTTCATATTACTTTTAAATACAATTTTCCCTTGGTGATCGGAAATTTTTGATGAATTATTTTATTTTATTTTTTAATTTGAATATTATTAGGATTGTACAATAATAATTGAATAGTATTATTATTATTTTTTTTTAATCACATTTGTATACCGCGAAGTATATAAACACTACATATATCAAATATATTGATGATACTTTTATTCTGTTTAAAGGTACAAATAAATAATAGAAGTTATAGATATTAAACAAGATTAATAAAAAAATTCAATTTACTCTCAAAACACAAATATATTTTAATAAAATTAATTTTTTAGACTTTACAGTTTATCTTATTTTATATTATTAAATAAAAAAAATAAAAAAATATATTTCAATATATGTAGAAAACCCATTCAAACTGGTAAGATAATTCTAAATGATTTTAACCATCCACTTTCACAATAACTATATTATATAATTATAAAACTAATTTAATATAATACGGGGGGCTATATTTTGTTGGAAAATATTGTGTTGGAACGTATATTGTCGGAATGTATTTTCACGGAACCATATTTATTTGGAACCGTATTTCGTTGGAAAAATATTTCATTGGAAAGTATTTTGT
>JAIPRL010007543.1:0-23135 GCA_025469235.1 Pemphigus obesinymphae
CAAAATATTGGCTCCATTGTTGACCTCCCAGGCATAAACCCAAACTGATTTCTAGTAACAGTTGTCTCACCTCTTACCCTTTTATCTATTATCTTTTCCCAAATCTTCATACTGTGGCTCATAAGTTATAGTCATATAGTATAATATAAGTTATAAATTATAATATGCCTAATAAATAATAATTGACAATTGTATAATATCAAATAAATATTCTCTACATTTGAATGAAATATTGGGTTTCATTCGATTATTTAATCCATATAAAATAATCGACTTATTCGGATAAAAACTATCCGGTTTATTCAAATAAAATATTCAAATAAAAACTATTCGGTTTATTCGAATAAAATATTCTATTTATTCGGTTATTTTAATTTGAATGAAAAATATTCGAATATTTTTTGGATAAAAATCTATTCGGTCACGTAAAATAATATTCGAATAAATATTCGATAGTTTATGCCAATAATCGAATACTATCGATAGTCCCAACTATTCGATAGTGCCCATCACTAGACTTGAATCCATAAATATATAATTTTAGCTTACTATATAAATTAGATTGAAAACTACTGCAAGTTCTATAGATTTAGAGTTACAATTTGATAATTGAAATTTAACCTTATACCATGATTCATTTAATGTGTAATAGTACTCCACACCTTCAGTTGAAATCTAAAAATTAATTAAATACATACATTATAATATTGATTAAAGTCATATTCAATTTATCCATTAATAATTGAAGTATACGCACATCAGACATTAGAATAATAGTTGCTTTAGGTGACTGTATCAGTCCCAAAAATTTCAAGCTTTATAAGGTATACTTTACTTTATATATATTATACAAAAATAATGAAATATTATTTTATAGATTTTGAGCGGAGGGTGGAATATATTGATTTACTATGTTTATTTTTTTCTAGAAATACCATTTTAGATACAAATATTAGTAAGAGTTATAAAGCAAATTCATTCTAGATAGTATTTTCTAGAGGTAATTTTTCAAATAGTTTTCTTAAGACGAAGTTATAGGGGCAGTTCTAGTGTATGAACAAAGTAGATAGCTGCTTGTACTTAAACGGTCTAATAATTTCCAATGCAATGAAATAAGCAGTACTTAAGCATTTTAAAAATAATCATTATAAAAATTTAATTTACTTGAAGTCCACCTTTCTTATTACACTTTTACAAATGTAAATAGGTAAATGTTTTATTTTATTTTTAAAATGACTTAAAATGCAATTAAAAATTAATTTTACAATATGTATAATATTCCTCATTTTTTATTACAATTTACAAATGGCTTATAAATCAATTATAATGATTATAATTGATATGTGTTCATGGCAAATAAATATAAGCCATACATTTTTCTTTATATAACCTCCCAAAAACTTTTTGTATACACACTAATGACCATAATTTACCCATAGGTACTAAATTTGAGTTTTAAAATTGTCACTGGTTTTACAAGCATTCGATGTCTTTGTTGTAATTAATGGGCAATAAAGAAAAATTACGCTATGCAAAACAATAAATGACTATTTATCACTAATTTTAAAATTAATATTTTCTGGAAAATAACAGTTTTCATTTTTTCTAAACAATATGTTAACCATAAGATAGATGGACAATAAATGTGGGTATATATAATATTCTCATAAGTGTAAAGTATAATTACTTTTTATAATTTAACATATTTATAAATGGAAAAATAACAAATAAAGTTACTATGGTTACTATAAATGACTAAAATATATAATATGTTCAAATCATACATTTTTTTACAATTATAGTTATGTGTGTTATATAGAACTTTGCTTAAAATAGTTATTTTATTGCTTTCAAAATTTAATATATCTTCTACCAGTATTCAGAGTATCCTACTAAAGTACTTGCCACCTTTTTAAAACTATGAAATAAAACTTTTTTTAAGAAGATTAAAAAATAAATTTTTATTTTATGTATGTCAAAAACTCAACAATATAATTTTGTTGTCATTTTTAAATTTTTATTCAAATATACTGATGCAATAAGGATTAAAAACAGATTTGAATTTTTTTTGAAGTATATAGTAGATTATTTTTACAAAACTTCAAAACATCCTTAACAGATTGAATTAGGAATTTACTAAGTTTACTTTAATTTTTTGTTTAAAATAAAATATATGCTGTTTCCTTAATTTGTGAGCCAAGTGGCTTTCATATTTTTCTTGTAATACAACAAACGAAACACAAAATTAAAATCAATTATATTATTATTACAACTGAGAAATTGTTTTTTTTTTCTTTAAATGTATTATGTATCAATTTTATGATGTGGCAGGTTCTAAAAAGACTGTTAGATCTATCTCATCATTGGAATAATTGTTTATATTTTGATTGCATATTAAAAGCGACAAATAGGTGTGACAAATAGGTGTGACACAAAAATAACGAGACTTTCCCAATAAAACTCAAATTATTAACCTTTCTACATATCCATTATTAAAATATTATTATGAAACACTTATTTAAATATACTATCAGTAGAAATGAAATGTTAAAAACATGTTAGAATGAAAAATTGAATGTGTTTAAATAAAGTTTATGGCGAAGAATGCATATCACGAGCTTGCGGTTTTGAATGACATAAACGCTTTTGTAGTAAAAGAAAAGATGATGATTGGTCTGGTCGTCCTACCACATCCTTAACAAACAAAAATGTTGAAGAAATCTACAGAATCATTCAGCAAGATTGTTGATTAAGTATTAGAGCTATAATGGAGATGGTAAATATTAATAGAGAAAGTGTTCATAGAACTTTAGTAGAACATTTAAACATGAAAAAAGTGCGTGCTAAAATGGTCCCTAAAAATTTAAATTTAGATCAAAAATTAAATTGTAAAGAAACTGTTTACACCATTCAAAAACGTACAGGCAAGCTAACCAGACTAGAGTAATACTTTTGTTAAGGCGGAATTTTTATAAAAGTGATCCTTAATTAAGAAGGTTTTAATTTAACTAATATTTTTAATGGAATTGAGTAACTTGTAGAATTATTTAAATAAAATATAAAAACCCAATTTCTACAAAATGATTTGTTTAATTACAACAAATGCGTATTTCAGAAACAATGCTTCCATCTTCAGTGTTAAAGAACAACTGCATCGTTTGGTGCAAACATTTTTCCTTTTATAGAACGGATGATGACATCCATCAATGAACCATACCGATTTATGGGTAACATATTAATCGATGAGTTATACCAACTATTATTAACATAATAAATGCTGTGCTATAATAAGTGAAGGTTAATACAAATAGTTTTGAAATTCAAATGTTCAAAATATGGGAATGGTTATAGTTTTAAAATCAAAATTTTATTGTTCAATATTATCAATAATATATGATCAAAATTTTAATATTATTACCTAATATAAAATATTTATTAATATAAATAAATATGTTCAAGGCAATGTTAAATGTTATAAGGACCTCTTGCATGATTTTCGTGTACCTATTGGGCCATTAGATAATAACCAGGCGGTATTAAACACCAAATATGTTTGTAACATCTGTGTAAAAATGCATGTTACTTACTACGTACACACGATTATCAAATTGTATAACTCTTGGATTTTTATGTTTAAAATGTGAAAAACTAGTACGTTCCCATTTCTTTGATTCTCCATTGTATATTATAGCAAATGTGTTAAACCTGTAATATTTAATTCAGAATCAAATATTTTTTATTTATTTATAAAAAAATATATACATTATAAAGAAAGTAAATAGGTGTAGGATTATTAATAAATGAGCAACTTTTCATGCATAATATTTCCCTCAATCCAGGAACTAAACATATGTATAATCCTCTGATATGCAAGAATTAGTGATAAAATTCTTTCCACGTGCAATTTCCTTCATTCCATCCTTTATTCAACCAAAAATTTATATATAAAGTACACTTTCAGTGGCATAGCCTAAATTCATGAAAGAGAGAAGAATTATTATTAAGGCTCCCTTATTTGATGAGCGAAATTCATTACCAAATTACACACATTCATTTACTTTTAATATCAATATAATTCAAGCAAAAATATAAAAAAGTTGGTCCATCATCATTTCAGTTTTTGGACAAGATAGGATAGTGTATTATTATAATTATTATTTTAGATTTGAAAGCAAAGATGAGCATTGCATTTGAAAAACGATTCTGAGCAAAGTTTGGTATATTATTTTTAGATTTATAAAAATGTTTAGTAATATTCGATAGTTTTTCTTTATACTTAAGAAAACTACTATGAAAATCAAAAACTTACATTTTAAAGTACTAACTACAAGAAATTGTTTATCAGAAAGTTTTTTACCCAAAAATATATAGGATAGGTACAAAAAAAAAACATTATTTTATTGTTAGATATTACATATTATATTTAGGGCTGTGGAGAGGAAATCCGGGCCCAGCTGTTTTTAAAGTGATAATTGTGATACTATATTATATTATTACATAAATATAAAAAAAAAAAGAAAGGCAGATGTGAACATTTTTTTCAAGGAATGAAAAACATATCACTTTTGGTTGATGTTTTCTTTAATACGCAATATTATAGGAACGAACCACTACAAAATTCACTATTTGCACCATTTATATGGTAAACTTATGTAATTTTGGATATTAATTTGAAATACAAAATATTTTTTAACGTTTTGACGTTATGCGTGGTCATCGACAAGATTCCCCCCAACCCTCACCATGTCGAAAAGAGAATTTACTGGTTCCTCAAGTTGCTCCCTCCCCATATTGGAATTATACTTTTTTTAAATCGATTGTGCTGTTGTTCCCGTTGCTTGTGCCACTCTAACCAAAGTTTTTCAACTTAAGCAATGCGACAGTCCATGGTCGACAAAAGAATAATATGTGCTTTCGTGAGATTATACATGTGACTGTACAGTTTACTTTTAGGAGCGTGACTATGAACCGCCGCTGCACCAATATGAAATGCAACGTCACCTCTGGAGCGCTGTATACGTTCCACTTTTGGTATAATGTCCTCTTCAGCAAGAAAACAGCACACATGTTTGAATACATTTATGTATTTATTTATTTATGTACCAAAGTACAGGAGCTACTGAAAAGTGTTTTGTAATTTGAAAATCGTAATATTGGCCATGAGTGAGGAAATGTAAAGTGCACGTGGCTATAAATAATTTAGAAAAAGCACACTCAGTGTGTTAAATTTCCGATTTTTGTATATATTTTTTAGTACATTTTTTAAATATAAACAATTAAATAATTCCATAAATATTTTAAAAAGAAAATGTTTTTGTTATAAATAATTATTTTTATTTATAACTTGTTACTCATAGAAGTCAAATAATAAAATCACTAGTATAACATGAAATAGATGTACATAGCTGTATACATTTTATATTAAAATTTATTATAACAAATAAAAATTGTAAATGTTGAGATTGGTAACTATGGCCAAAAATTGTAAGGGCAGTCGATTGTGAAATTAACCATTGTGATTTCAGTCCTCGGACTGGATGGTGGATTATTATTATTTTAGATTTGAATTCAAAGATAAATCATTGTATTCTAATAAAGATTCTGAACGTGGTTCAGTATAATAATATTTAATATATGAACAAAAAAAAAAAAAAAAAATAAAAACTCAATTTGTATATGTGGCAGTTCTTTTGTGGTGCTGAGTATAGAACATAAGTTTACTGCATACACAATATAGAAGGTAGTATTTCTTTACTCTTAAGGAAACTACTGAAAAAGTACCAATAGAATGAAATTTCCACAAAATTCTCTTTACCTTAAATCTCTTACTCAACAGTTGCTCACAAAAAAAAAAAAATAATACTATTATAAAATAAATAATAGCTCCTTGCTACGTTCAGTATTTAAAAAAGACCTTTGACCTTTAAATAGACAAAAGTTTGTATATTTGTCTAATTTTAATAAAATTATTTAATATAAATATAACAAATAGAAATAGAAAAATTGTATTTAATATCGATAGATACCTACATATTTATATTAAACAATATTTATACAATATTAATTTTAAATATATAATCAAAAATATTGACAGTTTAAAAATATATAGATACAAATACTATTTTTTGTAGCATATAATGTCTTAATTATAATTATAATAACAATAAAAATGAAATAATTATGTTTATTTAAAATAGACAAATGTTTACTAATATTTGGAAAGTACATATTGTCGTAAAATATATAATTAATAATATTAATAGTATTTATCATATGAAATCATGGGCAGAACAGGGTATTCTGATTAGTAATATAATATAGTAATAATTATTGATATTATTGAATTTTTTAAACAAAATTAACTACTAAAATTATGTTCAAGTTTGTTGAAAATATTAAATAAAATCAAAATAGTTAAATCAAAGAGAAATTGAACTTTTTTCACTTCGTTCATGCTTTTTAAACTTATTTTTTAACTTTATTAATTTAAATTATTTATTTATTGTAGTTAACACCAATCAACAATTATAGTAATATATAAAGATTACAAAATTAATTAAAATAAGTGGTGTAACAGTTGTTTAGAAATAAACTAAAACAAAATATAAATTTAAAAAAAAAAAGAAGACTTAGAAAAAAAAATGTTTAGTAAAAATTGTCTCAATGATTTGCTAAACATAACATTCTATGAATGGGCTGATTGTGACGGTAAGTAGTTTTATGGGTTGGTACAGTAAATAACTAGTGATTTCAGGCGATGTAAGAAGGAATACGGAAGGAGATTAGAGAAAGAAGATTTAGAGCATCTATGAAATCATTTAGTTAAACAATTAGTTCATTCTAAGATTTGGAAGAATCTATAATAAATATCAAAAGAAAGTAAACAATGATTTTGGATATAAACAACAAAATGTGCTAAAATCCTAATAAAAGTAACAGAAGAAATATAATATAGAAATTATATTAAAAGATCAAAAAAGTAAAAAAAAAAAAAAATTCTTAAAAAAATTATGATGAACGCTTGTAACAGGATAGTAAGAAATATTGGAAAAATGGAAGGAATATTTTGGGCAACTACTAAAAAGGACCTAGTAGACCTAGTAGACATTTACACGGATAAAGGTAGAACCCAATGAGAGTGAATACCCATCTCTGTCTAGGGAGGAAATAATGTAATAAGTAAGAGGACCTAAGTACAACAAAAAACAAAATTTAAGGTGAAATATTGAAAAAGTTAGATGAGAAAACGGTGTAGAAAATACAAAACATAATAGAAATGGCCCATCAAGAGGATATAAAATCAGTTAATAGTAATAAGATGATAAGAATTATATTGTAATATATTTAAATGGTAATAATTACATTTCTTGTTCAAAATGAAAAATTCTACCATCGCTTAATATAATACTTGTATCCATTGAATCATTCCACTCTAAAGTAGTAGGATATATTTCTTCATTTAAAGTGTCATACCAATGAAGTTTTGATATGTTTAATTTCCAGCAATTTAGTATAACTAAAACCTAAAAAAAAAAAAACTTTTAGATTCTGAGTAAATCAAGAAAGAAATGTATTAGGGTTTTACAATTTTTAGATTTTGAGCATAGCGATGAATGTATTGGTTTTACAATGATATTTTTTTATATCTTTATGTATGTAACACTTTTTAGGCCAGAAGGAGTGTTCTGTATAAAAGTTTTTGTTAGAAAATTTGTTTTAATTGGTACTTTATAGAAGTCATTTTTTGATACTCTAAGCAATTTCAAAAGCATAACAAAAAATAACATACCTTGTATAAAAGAAACATTACGAAAAATTGTTATAAAAACTACCAAAAAATATTATAAATTGAAATGTTAGAAATTTGAGATGTATATCAAATATTTATTTTAGTCAGAGATTATATGAATTTATATATGTATATATTTATATATTAAATTAATATAATTCACATAATCTGTATTTTAATACTATGTATATTGATGTCATATTTTTTATTAGACACATAAATGCTAATAGTAATACTCATGTTATATACACCCAAGCTTTGCTCAAAATTGTTTTATTGAAATAAATGATTGATCATTACTTTCAAATCCAATATAATATACCACCAGTATTCTACCTAATAAGCGATATAGGAGTTATTAACATATTAATATTTATTAAACACATACAAATAATACAAAGTATTATAACAGATTTTATTTATATAATATGTATAAGTATTAATAGGTTGTTAATTCATTATACCATCTAATAGGTACTATTAGGTACTTTAAAGTTATAGTTACCTAAAACACCTATTATTAATTTTAAAAAGAAGAATATTTTTTGGAGAATGATTTAGCCTTTTTGTAAATGATTTAATTAAGAAGTTACAATTTTGTTTTCTTATTTTTAAATAGTTGTAAAATTATTACTTTAATTATACCTAATGAAAATTAATAATCTGAAAATTTGAAAATAAAAATTAAAAATGATTAATATGAATGTGGCAGAAAAATGACCTTAAATAAAAAAAAATATGTAGCCAAGGGGGGGGGGAGGGGTGAAAGCTCTTTGTGCGTTGGGTAGAATACTAATAGGTAGTGGATATATTAAATTTGAAAGAAATTATAAATCACTGCTTTCTATAAAACAATTATAAGTGGCTCTACACCAGTGAAAAATACTGTATAGAAGTAATTATTGCTTTACAAAAAAAAAAAATTATCTTTACATTTAAGAAAACTACTTAGAAAATCAAAAAATGAACTCTGGAAAGTACCATTTTGATTGAATTTGTTATCAAAAAGCTATTTACTCTAAAACTTCTACTACACTCCTACTCTGAAAATTATTTCTAGAAAATAGAATAAAAAAATAAACATTATAAACCAATAGATTCCTTGCTCCAATTAAAATCTAAGATAAAATGAAGTTTTCTTTATATTAATATATAATATAAAAACCATTAAGAGGACTCTACCCACACATTTGTTGTCTCTGTCTTACATATACATAACATAGCAAATTTATATACCGCATTCTTACTACATTTTATTTATAATTAATATTAGAGTAAATTTGTAGAGCAGAACATTTATGTTCTAGCGTGGTTTTTTTTAAATTTTATTTTTGAACTAATTATATGTATTCAAAAAAATGAGTTATTTAACTACTTATAACTTGTTTAAAAATAAAAATATTTAAAAAAAAAACTACGCTAGAGAATAATTTATGTTCTCCTCTAAAACTTTGATACTTAATAGGTAAATTTACACTTATATTAATTATAAATAATCTGTAGTAAGAATGCAGTATGTAGATTTGCTATGTTATGCGTATGTAAGACAGAGGCAACAAAAGTGTGCATCCTCTTAGGCATTATCTAAGATTTTTCGTTTAGTCATTAATATATCAGTAAGTAAACGGGTCATGTTTAGTGAGATAACGGAAGCCTTATTCGTAATGTACTGGTTAAGAACCTAAATAAAAAGTGGCCAAGAGGGAGACCCTGTAAACGGTAGATAAATAAAATGGTCAAGGATCAACAAAGTGGACGATAGAAATGATAAGAAACATGATAGATGGAAAGACTTGGTAGAAATGTATAAAAGGCACATCCGAAATATGTAAAAATATGCACTATAAAATTTTGTTATTTTATCGATCAAGTAATTTCGATTTGTGACAAGTCATTAACTGCATGTGATGTAGAAAATAGCAACTGCATTTTATGCAAAATCTGGTCTTTAATTATTACTCTTACGTATGCAAAGTAAGAAATTATAATTGTGTTTAACATGACTCCATGTATATTTATTCATATATGTTGGACATACTGAGTTGAGTTCTACAGGTACTACCTATATAATATAATAGCTCATTTCATTTGTACATGTTATTCAAGATTAATATAGTTAATTTTTGTATTAATAAAAATATATATAAATATACAATTATTAAGAATAAATTACTAAATAATATTTTTACAATTAATTTAATTAAATACATAAATATTTAATATTACTTGTCCTGTTGTTCTTTGTTTATAACTACATAATAAAGATGGCAGTTTCTTGATCCCAGTACTTTTATAAGCCTGGATTTTGATTGCATTATTCAACAATTCCATACCTATAAATTATAATTAAATTTATAATGATTTTAAATAAATAGATTACCACATATTATTTCACAGTTTCTAATCACCCATTAATCATAGAATTGTTTTTTAATAGAATTTTTTAAAAATTATCAACCATCAACCTGTTTACATCTAATTGAGACACTAAAGAACTTTTTTAAATCAAAAAACCTTTTTTTTCTTTTTTTACATTAGTTTTACTAGAGAAGTACACATAATTAGTAATATATTAGGAAATATAGTTATTTTGCAAAATGGCATAATAATTTTTTGTTTACCAAAAATTTAGCCTTAATTTGCATATAAAAACCGTATTTGTTAAATCAATGTATCAATTGAAAAAAAAAATTGTGTATATTTTTTTAAACAATCTATCTATGAGGCTACAATCAGAATTTAGTGTAAATTGGGTGAAAACTACCAGAATTATGTTTTCGACCAATTTTAAAAACGTGGTTTTGATATAATTTCATTTTATTCATTTTAAGTTGAAGGAAAAATAAATAGGGAGATTTCCACCACTTTTGGCGTATCAATTATTGTTTTACTAACCGTAGTTAATTAAAATTGAAATTGTATATTATATTATTTGTATTATATACCTATATATTTTTATTTTATTTAGTTATGAATACTACACAACATACCTATTATATATATTATATCTTTAAGAGGACGCTACATACCCAATTTTTATGAACTCAAGAAAAATGAAAATCTAGTTATTTATTTATAAATAGAGACCTGTAATGATGTATGGAATAGAATGTGGGGAGTAGATAGAAAGATAGAACAGAGAATGAGTGTAGCAGAGATGAAAATGCTAAGGTAGATGAGTGCAGTAACTAGAGTACCTACAAAAAAAGAATGAGTATTTTAGAGGTAGAATAGGAGTAGCTTCGATAGTTGACAAAATGAGGGAGAATAAATCAAGATGGTTTGGCCATATATTAAGGAGGGAAGAGACTGAGGCAGTATGATTAGTAAAGAAAATGTATGTTTATGGAAAGAGGGGAGAGATAGACCAAAAAAGAGGTGGAGGGATGTGATGGCGAGTGATATGAAGAAGGTGAGTTAAATTAAGAAGATACCGGAGATAGAGTTAAATGGAAATGTAGGACTAGGGTTACCGACCCCAAATAGTTGGGAGAAAAGAGCAAAGGAGAAGTCATTTTAAAATATTCCTGTATCATTTTTTATTGTTGTGATCATATGATATTTGTTTAAAAAAAATATAACTACTTAGATTGCCAATAAATGACTCCAGATTGATTTTAGAGTCATAACACCTATTGCTACAATTAAAGCTTTTTTCAATATTGCAAATACGACTTGCAATATATTGCTTACAAGTGAATAAAACCTTTTTAGCATATTTAAACAATTGTCACTCTTTTGGAAATTAATTTTTCAGGAAAAAAAAGCTCCGAGATGTAATTGAAAATTTTATTCTTTTAATTTTGATAATAGGTGATTTGGCTCTAAATTTACTGTGATCAAAATTATTTGCAATTTACTGAGTTTGTTTTATGATACCAGAAATCACCTGTGTAGCATGATCGTTATATCACATTATCTTAATGATTGTTTAGTAATTTTATTCATATAATTATAATTATTAATAAAATAATAAATTATATTTTATATAAATGACTTGTTTAGTTTTTATAAACATAATTTGTATATCTTAGGATAATTGAAATTAAAGATTTAACTATAGTTGGGAAATCTTAGACTTTTATCAAATATAGGTTTCATTAGCAAACACTTTGATAGTTACATATTATTGTATAATATATATTATATATATATAACAAAAAATAGAATACATATAAGTTTGAGATATTTTTAAACTCTATGAACTTCATGTGTTTCACAAATTATTTTATCATTAACAGTAGTTTCGAAGTTTAATTTATTTGTTTATGACCACGTTTACTGAAATAGTTTAAAAAAAGTATAACATTTGGTCTTGTTGATGTCTCAATTATTTTTTTTTTTAATCAAAAATACTTTTTAAATTATTTCATATAGGTGTATGTCATGATGTATACATGACAAGTATAAAATATCTTTCCCTTTTTTTTTAATATAATATAGGATCCTTGATATCATCCTATATTCGAAGGTGTTGTATCACAACATAGTGTTTGAACTTTATCCGTAAGATTCTATTTTTCCAATATTTGATACACAGCATGATGACCAGAAGTTAGTACTGGAACGCCAAGAAGTTTTTCAGTTTTTGAACAAATAATAACAATTGATAATCTATCTATATGTTCCTTGCTTGTCAATGTGGGAAACAATTTCCCATCCCAGTGAACAGTTAATCCATCCACATTTGTATTTCCGAACACTTTTAAGAGATTTGAGCATATTCTTCACACAATTGCTCTCGGAAAATAATCAATTTATTTATATCATAATGAGGAGCTTTGGAAACTACATTATGATTTACACCGCTTGTCACTTATTTGCATCGGTCCAAAGTTACAAGTAATTTTGTTTTTAGTTTTTATTTATATTTATTCTAGCTTTTTTAATTTGATTAATAGACTGACCGTTGGGTTCATTATAATTAAATGCGAAGTCAATATTCATTGGTTCACCTAAATGTTGTGTGTCTTCATCACTATTTAACAATGAAAACAGAAGTTCAACCATTTCAGCAATAAATTTAGAACCACGTATATTACCATATTGGAATTATAGGTATAATTATTATATTCTAAAATCACACAGGAATTCTTGTTTTTTCCCAAAATACTTCAATTTTTTTTAGTACCTAGTTAGAACATGAGCATAGATCTATTTTTGCCTATCTTAAGTTATAAAATAATACTTTAAGGACATGTACATTTTACGGTAACTTAGCATCAACTAAAATATATAGAATTTTGTCACAATTTCTTGTATCCATATTTAATTTTATAACGAATATACAATACACATTTAATCATTAAATCGTACATGTTAAAAAAAAAAAAACACATTTTGTCATCATGACATATCAAGCATTGCAGTATATACCATTTCTATTATTTTATTAATTACATTTCTAATTCTGTATAGAATAAGATATATTGTTGATAGTGTTTAACTGTATAATATTACTTACATTTTGAATTTGATAAAATAAGCTTCTCTTCATTTATAATCTCAAGTAAATAATTCATTGATATTAATGGAAGGCGTAACTCTAATAATAATTCTGGTAATAATTTAGAACGATTTTCTTCATCATCTTTCACCCATAAAATAGTAACTTCATACACCTAAATTTTTTCATTTTATAGTATAATGAATAAGAAATGTATAAAACCAAATATTATGATACAATTCAAAATCCTTTATAATTTAAATTTAATATAAATAAGTATAAAATACTTGCTATTAGCATTCTAAAATTTTAATTTATAAATGTTTTTTACGAGTCTATAATCATAACCTATTATCAACAAGAGAAGAAAAACATTAAATAATAAATAAATTGAAAATAGGAAAACAATGTTTTATTAAAAGAGCATTCCATAAAATTTTAAACTTATATTTTTATAAGTTAGAAAACATATTTTTATTTAAGTTCTCAAAAAATATTTAGATTCAACCTCAAGACACTATATACTATACTCCATCCCAAAAGAGAAGACACTGGGTGCCGGGTGGACACACATATCCGACAAAACGTTGGTTGATGTAAGAAAAATATGATATCAGTGCACTTGAGGCTATGATATATGTAGTGCTGCTAGTCGCGCGTGACCGCCATCTACCAAATTGCATAACAGTTATACAGAACATTAACAATATAACGACGCATTTACATTTTAAAATTGACTAATATAAAAATGTTTTTTTTACCTCCCATTTTTTTATTCATGACCCATTTTTTTTTAGTAATTATACACCAAACCTATAACTATATTTTTTTGTTTATTATTTATGATTTTTATTTTTTAATTGACGAAATTAACCATTATAGAAAAAAAAAAAAATATATATATATATATATACACCTATATTTTTTTTTTATTTATATTATTATTAGCTAATTATTTATTATTAATAAATTGATTAAATACAAAAACTAATTGACCAAACAAAATTATTATATTACAATGTATTATGTATTATGCGGATAGTACTCGTAATTTATTACGCGACTACACGACATTCATAAATTTGTCAGTTTCTGGTTTTTTTATAACTTGGTGTATACACGTCGATAGTGGTCAAGCGTGTTCGGAAACATACAATGTGAGGTAAAGTTCAAAAATATTTTATACAGACACAGAGCGACTATCATTTGTGATGCGTCTTTTCTTTTGAGATGTAGTATATTATTAAAAGTATATCTGTATTCTGTATATTATATAATAATTTAGTAACTTTACTTGTTCTTCTTTTGCATATAAATGGTCATATTGAATTATTTCTTTAATCTCATTAAACGTTAGTAACAAAAAATCAATAGAATTTGATATTTCACTGAAAAATGACCAATGTTTCAAATTATTAAATAATTACTAATTTTGCCAAAAATATAACTACTAGTAAACGTTATACAATTAGTACTTAGTAGTATAAAATATTCTTAACAGCGAACATTTCAAAAATCCTCCTGCCATTTACTAGTAAGGTGGTAACCAATTTATTGATATATTACATTGAAAATGTATATATGTATGACATGTATTTATTATTGCTATTTATAAGAGTAGTTATAAATTAATATGTTACACAAAATATCCTTGAGGAGAGGGATTTAGAATACTTCTACAGTTACATTAGCCTGTCATAAAAGGTTGGTAACTAATTAAGGTTGTATCAAGTCGACAGCTGGATTAAAATTTGTCAAAAAAAAGTATGAAGAATCCAAAACAGAATGTAAGTAAGTTATCAATTTTGGATGTGAATAGGTAGGGAAAACAAGTGAAAGGAAATTCTGTAGTTGGGTGTAGTGATAGCCCATTGGATTAGGTAACCGATACCAACGTGTGCGTTAGCAGTTTTATCAGCCATACAGTGGCATATTTAGGACTTTGTGAAGGAGGGAGATATTAAAACAATGTAAAGACTAAAAATTTGAATATTTTGTAAAAAAAAAAAAAGGTTAATTTTTGATTTATATATTTTTGTAATTTATAATAGTAATTATGATTTCCTGTTTTTCTTTGCAAGTTCATCGATTATATGATCAACCTTAATTTGTAGTATTCTATGAATGGATAACATTGTTCATCATTCAAATCATTCAAATCAAGCAGGAATTAGTAATTATTAGTTAATTTAGGTACTAATCTAACCTCCTTCACATTGATTCTGATATAACTATTGACTCGTTTCAAACATGAAAAAATGTACGTTTAGATGTTGAAGTAGACATGGGTAATTTACATAGTATTTTTATAAAGAGATGTATATTAGGTATATTTCCTTATTACACTTTTTTTTTTTTATAAAAAAAGGTCAAGGCGGGAGATACATCTCCCTAAATATGCCACTGCATATTATGTGTGCCAATGACCATGAATAAACAGTATAAGGAAAGCACTAAAGTGTTTTCGGTTAAAATATATAGGTATATGGAATGTGGGAATATTGATAGTGAGTTAGTCGATGTTCTGAGGAGGAAATATAATATTTGTGCAAAAAACATGGAAGAAGAGAATGTAAAGGAAATTGGTCAGGGCTATAAAATAATATACTCAGAAAAGACTATTATTTTTATATAATTATTTAGGAAGATTGGTAGTGGTGGTCAGGAAAAGTTATGCGAGTAATTATGGTGAATGTAATATTAGAGGATATGGCACCTAACGCATGTGCTCTATAAGTAAGATGGAAAGAAAGCTAAAAGGAAGAGTTTTGACAAGAGATGGATGAAAATGAAGTAATGTAAAAAATACCAGGAATGAGGATAGAACATATTATGATAGAGTGCATTAGATTTAGAAAAATGAATGAGGTTGGAGAAAAAATACTTAAATTTTAGTCAGCATATAAGTTAGAGATTATGAATACTTCTTTATAAAGCAGAAAAGCATTATATAACTTATAAAAATAGTGGGAACTGATCAAACTGAAAGTGAGACAACACAATATAGGTTGATAGTTATGGAGATTTGGCGTAGGAAAAAGAGGAATCATAAAAATAAAAATATAGATTAAAGAGCCGAAGATTAATTGTCGGAACTTAACTAATGGGAATGATAAAGTATCTACAAAAAGCTAATTGAGACAGGGGTGTCTTCTTCTTCACAGAAGAAAATATAAATGAATTGTGGGAAAAGGTAGCAAAGAGATGTTAAGAGTAGAGCAAAGGAAGTTATTGGAGAAAGCAGGAGTAGTATGCTAGAGAGTAAGCAAACATGGTGGTGAATAGAAGAAGCGCAGAAGATAATAACAAAGAAATATACACCGTCCTGATTTTTTTACTTTTTCATTTATTAATGAAACATTTTTTGAGTAATGTTATTTACGTAGAATTCAAACACTACGACATAAAGTTTTTCTTTAAAAATATGAACCTCTCAACCTCACCAACTATGTAAATATATATTTTTTATTTTTTTCAACAAATATTATGATAACATAATAATAAAAAATGGTATTGATATGCAAAGAATGCAACACAGTTTCATTTTAAGGGGTTCTATATAAGCAATTTTTATGAAATTTTATAAAAAATAAGAAAATTTTATAGAAATAAAAATCCAACAATTTAAAAATAGTTTTGTATAAGTAGGTATTATTTTTTTATTGTTATGTTTTCACAATAATTGTTAACAACTATGTTCATGCTTTATAATCTGTTCTCTTAGTAATCACAGTCAACATTAAAATAAAATAGAAAAGATGAGAATATTTACTGTGTCTGAGCGTCGAGTTTTTTTTCCAAAGCTTAAAATTTGTGATTAAAAATCATATAGTTATTATAATTTTAAATTTAAAAAAAATATTTGACTAAAAAAACTTTAAGCTCAGGCATATTAAATATTATTATCATTCATATTTTACATACATTTTGACTTTGTGACTATTTAGAGAGAAGCTGTAGATATAGAGCGTTAATGTGTTTTAATACTATTAACATAGGTTAGGTGTATAGTGTCCTATTAAGATGGTTAAGTGAAGTGACGAGGAGAAGACAAAATAATAAACTAGTATATAAGATAGTCTTCATTAATAGGTAGATAAAATGTAAGAGAATAAATTTAGATGGTTTAGTTATGTTTTGAGAAAGGAAGAGGTAGAGACAGTAAGATTAGTAAAGGAAATGTATATTGAAGGAAAGAGGAAGAAAAAGAAGATGTGGATGATGTAATAGAGTGATATGAGATAAGTTGGTATAAGAGGTTGCAGGAAATAAAGTATGTGGAAGTGTAGGAGTAGGGTGGGTGACCCTAAATAGTTGGAAGAGGAGGTGAAGGAGTAGATATTAAAATAAAAATAGACTGTATTGGTTTGATTTTGACATCTAATTCTTTATCTGTTCCTTCACCCTCTCTCCCAACTATTTGGGGTCAATTACTCTAGTCTTTAATTTCCACAGTAATCGATCACCTGCATTCTCTTCACTTACATCCATCCACCTCATATCACTCTCTATTATATATATCCCACACATTTTTCTTAGAAAAACGTCTATAATTTAAAAAAAAATTTAATTTTCAATAATATTCCATTTTTCCTGGTACATACTTTCTAGTTAAATTGTTTTTATTCATAATATAGCTAGCATTTTATATAGGTAGGTATCTATAATTATAAAAAAATATATTTAAAAATAAGAGATACTATAGTCCGAAATACCTCCACCAGTTTCCAGTACAAAATTTTCATTGGTTTAACAAAAACATGGAATTAATAAATAATTTTAATATTTGTTAGTACCTACATTACTTACCTTTCAATATTGGAATAACATGGTGGGAGATTTCTGTAAACAATATTTGATTTTCCTACGTCAATTCAATAAATAGCATATAATACATAGGTATAAGTAATATTTTTTGAATTATTTTATATTAATAATATCTAATTTCTTACAAAAATTAAGACATTTCATAAAAATTTAGTTGAGAGAATGGCTTAATTTCTGATAATTTCTTCAGCCGACTCTATTTACTCGTTTATGTTGAAAATTAAATTAAAAATATCTTCCAATTTGTTGTGAAACACCACGCCGGGTAAGTTTAGGATGCGGACAATTTATCATCTATGAGTTGTACTGTACTGGCTACTGTCATGGGTATTTCAAATAAATATCAAAAATAATAGTACTTACATAAAATAATTTGATATGAATTGTTTGCAAAACTCTTCAAGTTCATTCACATTGTTCGTAAGTGCAATAGAGTGAAATAAAAGACAATTTTCAACATTCATAATTTCTTTCATAAACTTTATGCACTCATCATAAACATCAAATAATAATAAGTAATTTGATGCAACTAGTAGATCCTAACATACAAAACAATATAAAATAATAATAAATACTATAAAAATATATAATTTCTTATACATCAATGATATGTCCAGATACAGAATAGAATGTATTATTATTCATATAAATATAATAATAATTAATATTATTAAAAAAAAAAAGAAAAAAAAAGGTAATCATTAACTTTATTTGTCATTTTCCCATTATCCGTTAAAAAAGATAGTTTTCCTTTATGCTTAAGAAAACTATTAGGAAAATCAAAAAGTGATCAAAAGAACCAACTAAATTGAATTTGCTATCAAAACCTCTTAGCCCCAAAATTCCTATTTGACTTTCTATCCGAAAAACTGTATAAATACAAAAAAAAAAAAAAAAAATAATAAAAACTATTAATATTGTAAAACCAATAGCAAGCATGGTATGGATGAATAGAGCCACTGTCTAATGAAACCCACAACTACGGCTTTATACGAGTAATTTCAACAACAAACTTACAATGTTGTGCATATATGTTAAATATTGTTATTATGACTGATTGTATACTGTGTATTATATGATTACTCTATGATTGTATACCGTCAGTTACTATTGTAAGTGTGTAACATGTGTAGTATTGTTAAAATGTATTGGTATACAGTTCAATTACACGCATGCACAGTAAGGATTGTAAGTTTGTTTCCTTTGACAGGACTCGTCAAATATGTTGGTGTAAATTTTATGTGTTGTGACTCCATCCATAGTATATGATCTAAGCTTCACTCAGAATCGAAAGTGATAATAATTATAATAACATTTTACCTGCATGTTATGTTCAGTGATCTTCAAACATTTTGTGTACATGTAATCAATTAAAAGTTCAAAGGTGTTAGGTGTAATCGTTTCACTAATAATAATTTCATCTACTTGTGATTCTTTAAAACTGCTTGTAAACATCTTTTTAAAGTATTCACTACTTGATGCCAGAACTATTTTATGAATACAAATAATTTTATTTCCAATATTAATGTTTAAATCACACAAAATTTGTTCCCTGAAAATAAAAATAACATTATTTTTATATTATAGTACCTTATGTAATATAATAAGTCTGAGGTTCTGATTTTATAACATTTACATGATTTCATTATTTATTGTAAAATATAGCAGTGTTGAAATAAATTCATTGCATTATACCAAAACTGAAATTTGAATGTGTTTATTTTTACATTTTTCATAGGTTTTGCTGTAAAGTAGGTATTTATTTTATTGTTTTAATGCATATTTTAACAAATTATAGTTATTTTACTCAAAAATTATATATATTTCCATCAATCAGTAAATATAAAGGAAGCACACCCAATTAAAAAAAAAAAAAAAATTAATTGAACACTTCTTGATGTAATCTATGTTTTTGTTATTTACTCGTAAATTGTTGCTTAAGAATATTCGTAAGTTTATATAGTCTTTTAATTTTTAGAAAATATGTACCTATATACAATGTACAACTAGTTTATTTTTTCAACAAATATAATCTGGACGGATGACAGCTTTATGTTTATTTTTAAAATTCAAAAAATTCAAATTTTAAAATCCATTTATTTTCGATATTTTTAAGCAAATTTGAAGTTTTTTTTTTTTTTTTTTTTGTGCATACCTATACTAACACTTGCTTGTTTTTAAGTGCTATAAATTCCAAATCTTGAAAATAATAAATTATATCTAAATAGGTACCTATGCTATAATATTATTATATAAAGAAAATTTTTGTTACTGTTCAATTGATATATAATTTATATTAGGGATTTTTTTTATTGTGTGGCTTTTGATTCGAAAATGAATTTAATATACCTAAATACTTAAATAAAACAATTTTCATTTTTTCAATAAATATTGGAAGTAAATATAATAAAAATAGCATTTATTTTTACAAAATTAATGTTAGTTAAATATAAAATAATTTGAAATCCATTTATTAAATGTTTGTAAAAATTACTATACTTATATTACTCATAAATAAAATAAAGTCGGGGCCTATGTTGGCATTTTTTGGCAAGTTGATATATCAAAAATATAATTATCAGTATCACTGAGCTTCAATACTGTAAACAAGACCACGTTTAGTAAAGCAACATTGAATATAAATTATAATATTATAATGATTTAGGTTAAATAAATTTACCTAATAAAATAAAATACCTAAATAGAATTTTTTTCTCATGTAAAAATAATAGAAAATATGGAAAACAAGTAAATTTTGATTTTATAATAATAAAAATGTTTAAATTACAATATAAAATTACCGTGGAGAGTAGATATTTAACTTATGTGGGTAAATTTGATGTTTGAAAAAGTGCATGTGACGATTTGATGATTTTTATTTTTTTTTGGTAATTTTAATAAAATAAAACATGTTAATATTGTTTATCAATTTTAAATTAAAGTAGGTACTTATGTATAATGTGTATTTATTTATGTAAATATAAAATAAAGAATAATAGATAGGTAATTTTATTACTTTCTCATAATGTTCATCTCTTCATAAGTAGATTTCATTTTCTCAACAGAACAGTGGTTTACTTCTCTACATGTGGACATGATAGATACAATTTGTATAATAACTAAAACAAAATAAAAATAAAAGGTCTTTATTCATTTGCCTACTTTTAACAACAACCAATTGCCTAAATGCCTACTTAACATAATAAAGTGTAAATTCACAAAAAAAGAAAATGGTCTGTAACTATTCTTTTACTTTATAATATTATTTTATTATAGAATTTAATTTCTTAACTAGTTATATAAGCAATAGACTGTGGTGGCTTGAGCCCCCCTTATATCGCAGTACCACCTTAGTAAAAAAATATTTGTAGTGGGTGAGCACCCTGTGTAGGTTAGTGCTCAGTAATTATAAGGGTGTATAAAATTATTTAGAAATAAATGTATCCAATATTAAAAAAAATGTTTATAATATGTTTGTACCTACATTAACAAGACACCATAATTATAGGTATTGAAGTATTTTTCGAGGGGTTGGGAGATCATGAATAGGTACTAAATTCCTTATCTCCTATCCAAACATGATCGTCCATAGGACATAAGCAAGTGAGATAATTAGACTTGAATGAGGAAAATGAGGTAGATGTATAATTAATCATATTTACACATCTTGCATTTTTAGCTAGCCTATAATTGTATATATGCATACGTAGGTTAGTACTCAGTTATTATAAGGGTATATACAAATATTTAAAAAATAAATGTACCTGGGTACCTACCTAATATAAATGTTTATAAAAATGTTGGGGTGGTAATTCTGTTCTGTTAAATAGTATAAATTAAAATATGTGTAGGTATAAGACACTAGGTATAGTCTATAATTATATTGAAGTATTTCCCGGGGGTGTGGGGGGGTTATGAATAGGTATTTGATTCCTTATCTCCTACCTAAATATAATCATATATCTCATAGGACATAAGCAAGTTAGATAATTAAACTTAAAGGAAAATGAGGTAGGTACCTATATAATTAATTAATCGTATTTACGAGTTATGAATTTTAATTGTTATTTTCTTAATAGAAAAAATGCAAAAATTAAATAAATAATAAAGAAATTCAAGCAAAAACAATTTTCATTGTACAAAACTTATCCAAAACGTAATAAATGTATAGGTGTGTATATATGCATGTCGATTAAAATGTGCGTTGCGTATTTTCCGTAATTTGATCAAAGTAGGTACCTACCTGCCTACCGAACTTTACTCGTTTTCTCTATTAGATTCCTATAAGAACATAAAACTACACCGTGTCTTTTGTATCTTAATAATTGTCTAATAATTATTCAAATATTTGAATGCCTCGCTATCCAAAAGTATCAATAATAACAATAATAATGTAAGTAGATAATCAAATACCTACATACCTATAATTTATATTTTATACTTATATATGTGTTGTAATACTTACTTAGATATACATAAACATATACACTCTGGAATAAAACGACGAAATATTAAATGGCATACATTAAAATTGTTAATACTCAAAAGACAAACTACTGAATTGTTCAATAAAAATCATGCGGATCACAGTTAACGAAAGGTTAGTTACTTGAACAATAATGAACAATCATATAGTGGAAATTGGAATCTGATGACAAGGTGTTTACCTGTGGCGCGGCGGTGCGTGGTACGTCAATGTTATACCCAATTGCGGGTTTCATAGGGGTGTGATGACGATTAAATTATGAATGTGTATGGAACTTCGCAAATGAGAGATAATAATTTTATTGTGATTTGTGACTATCCACTATCGATTATAATATAAAATACATATTATTTATATAGGTATTATATTATTTTTTATATTAGAGCGGGTTTACGCGCTAAGACTTATCATACGTTTTATCCGTCATGTAAGAGGTCAGTGGCGTAGCCAGGATTTCAGCAAGGGGGGGGGGGCAAAAAATACCATAGTTAAAATAACATTTTTGTTTTTTATTATATTTAAAAAAGTAATATTAGCATTAATAAAATATTTACTAATTACTAGAATGCTTAATGCTTAGGTAACAT
>JAIPRL010007544.1:0-23134 GCA_025469235.1 Pemphigus obesinymphae
ATCAAAATTAATTAGCTTAACGAAAAATTGTATAGTTACATATATTTTAGTAACAATAAATTGGATCAATTTTAGTAATATATGATTTTTGTGTATCTTTAATATTTAGACAGATAATTGCAAAAAAACATAAAAACGGAAATTTTTCACAAAATGTTATTTACATTTAGTTTTTTTTGTTTTTACCAATAAATATTGACTGTGCGAAAAATATATAAGAAAACTTTTTTTAGTAAATAACGAATTCTACAAAAAAGTTCCTAATGACTTTTTGGGAAAAACCAAAACTTGTGCGCTAATTTTTAAGAAACTAAAAACTTAAAATGCTGTAACTTTTTTTTAAACAAAATTTTACAAAAAGGATGACATTTTACATAGAAAAAATCTTCCTTTTCAATATTACTAATAGGTATTTTGGCTCCAATTTTAACATGCACACCACATTCGTTGTTGTTTTGTCATGGTTTTGAGTAATTTTGCTAAACTGAGCGCCCATTAGATAAACGGGATAACAAAATATTCTGTGGTATCACGTCTTTCGATTCTTTCATTGCTTATCAATTGTTTCTTATTGGTTGTTGCTTATCACCATTCTACAAAAAGTAAATACTGTGTATTCTGTGATATAATTACTACTATCACCACGTGAGAGTTGGATATTCAAATGATTTGAAACATTTCGATAAATACTCTAATAAAATACTGAGATGTGAAAAAGGTATTTAAAATCTATTTTGTTTGAAATAATTACGAATTTTTTTATTACTTTGAGCCTCACAATGGCTGTTAAAATAAGTCCTGCTGCTAAGAAGCAGCCTATACCGATTGATCGAACTCCAGAAATCATCGAGTCCCGTTCAAAGTTACCGATTATCGGTGAAGAACAAATTATTATGGAAGCGATTAATGAAAACGATGTCGTTATTATTGTCGGTGAAACAGGTAGTGGCAAAACTACCCAAGTACCTCAATTCCTGTATGAGGCTGGGTTTTCAAAGTAAATACAATTGTATACCTATTGATATTATTATGAATTCAATGTCTGAATATTATTGTTAATAAATGAATTTTTTTACCATTCATTTTAGTGGTGATAAAATGATTGGTGTCACAGAACCCAGGCGGATTGCTGCGATATCTGTATCTAAACGAGTTGCTGAAGAACTAAACGAAACATCTGACGTTGTATCATATTTAATACGTTTTGAGGGTAATACAGGAAGTAAAACTAAAATAAAATTCATGACTGACGGTGTGCTATTAAAAGAGATTCAAAAAGTAAGTTTAAAAGTTTATTGTTTTACCTAATCATATGGAATTTCTACAACAAACTATATGCTAAATATTAATAAAAGTAATTTTTTAATTTTAGGAATTTTTGCTCAGTAAATATTCAGCGATTATTTTAGATGAAGCTCATGAGCGACGTGTGTTTACAGACATATTAATTGGGATTTTATCTCGTATTGTTCGTCTACGTCAAAAAAGATCTTGTCCACTGAAGTTAATCATTATGTCTGCAACTCTTAAAGTTGATGATTTTTCAAAAAACGAAAAACTATTTCTTCATCCACCTCCAATAATTGAAGTAAATTTTCGTACACTTATAAATATTGTATAATATACATTTTAAATCAATGTTTTTAAATTACTACTATAGCTTAGTTCAAGACAGTTTCCAGTAACAATTCATTTCAATAAAAGAACACCACATGACTATTTGGCTGAAGCATTTAACAAAATATATAAAATTCATTCCAAATTACCAGCTGGTGCTATTTTGGTATTTTTAACCGGTATAACTTAATGTAGTTAATGTACTTACCTATTCATTTGGTTTTTAATTAAAACTTGATATTTTCATCCCCAGGGAAATTAGAAGTAAAACAATTGGTTTCTAAACTTCGTAAAGCATTTCCATATAGAGAAACTAATTCTGAAAATTATTCAAAGAGCCGTTATAAATCAAATATAAAGAAAGAAATGGCAAAACCTTTGCCCGATATAAATTTAGATGATTATGATATTGAAATGCATTCAGAAGATGAATTAATTCTTTCGGGAGATTCAAGTAATGAAGATGATGTTGATGATGACGACGATGAAATACCAAGTAAAATGATGAAATCAACTTCTTCGCCTCTTTGGGTGCTTCCTTTATATTCAATGTTACCTGCCTATAAACAATCAAAGGTTAGTTATTTAAAATATATAAAACTTTTTTCACGTATTTTTAAATTTTTTTTTTTTATAGATATTTGAACCACCACCATTGGGTTGTCGCATGTGTGTTGTTAGTACTAATGTTGCAGAACTCTCTTTAACTATACCAAATGTTAAATATGTTGTTGATTGTGGAAAAACTAAAATTCGAGAATATGATCCATTAACAAGTGTTTCTAGATTTTCAGTTGTTTGGGAAAGTAAAGCTTCTGCCAATCAAAGAGCAGGAAGGGCTGGAAGAACTTCACCTGGACACTGTTATCGGTAAATAATAAATGTATATTTTTAAAACAGAAATTAGTAATTACATTACTACTACACAATTTAAGAACAATTGTTATAAATTATAATATAACAATTATATTATTATTATTTATGTGTTATTTATGATAGTATTACACAGTGATATATTTTGAAGTATCAATATCAACATTGATTTGATATTGTAGTTTAAACATAATGAAAAAAAGTTAAAAATGATTTCTATTTTCTATTAATTTTTTTTTATCTTTTAAAAATAATTATTTATTTAAATATATAAACAATTGTAATAAAAAACGGGTCCAATATGGAATAGAAGCACTTCGATTATCAGACAGAATTATCTCGTGGATATATTTCATTTTAAAGCAATGAACAATCATTGCATTTGAAAAAAACGATTCTGAGCGGTGCAGTGGCAGTGAAATGTTACACGTGTATTGGATACTAGGTTCACGCATTGCAGTGGTGGCGGTGAATCTCATATTGAAATAACGCTGCGATAATAATACTGTATGACCAATTTCACTTCCGCGGTGGCAATACATAACATACAATATATATATATATGTATATTTACGCATATATTGACTAGAGCTGTTGTTAGTAGCAAATTTTATCGGGTAACAGGTATCAGGTAATTTTTGATTAACTGTACAGGGTATCGGGTACCCTGCCGGATATTTTTACTGACGGGATACTTGATATTAGCCAGGTATTTCTAATTAAAATATTAAAACTTAGAAATAAATTGTAATTTTTGTAAAGAAACTATAAAGTAATAACTTCTAAACAAAGAAGTAGGTATATTTTATCAATTGGTGATTCAAACGGCTCAACTATTTTTGGAAAATTTTTGAAAGAAGGCTAGGAGATTATATATTTTTATATAAAGTAAAGATTTTTATTTGGCTTGCCAAGTACCAAGTATCAAAATACATGCCGAGTATGCCGGGTACTCACGACAGCTCTAATATTAACTATAGTGTACTATTAGGTACTACACTACTGCATATAGGTATAAATACATTATTATATTTCATAATAAATTAATTTAATTAAATTAATATATATTATATTAATTATTAATATAATATAATAATATTTATATTAATCATTAGTATTCTCAAATTAAAATACAAATTAATATCATAAGTAAATTATTTTTTCTATAGATTTAAAAAAATATTACCTATATATATAATATATAGTAATTAATTTATATAAAAATTATTATATAAAAATATCAACAACCACTGCTTCAGTTTCAGTGAGTAGCGGTATTCTTCACCACCACCACCTCTCTAGTGTGTATGACTGTTGCCGCCACTGCTCCAGTGTGTGTGGACCTTTACTATAACAATTATACATTCAGTATTTTCGTCGTTTTTTCCAATTACCAATTAATAATGATGAATTAATAATGAAATACATACAATACAATTTTTGGGTTCAATGTATAATTATATACATTTATATAATAATACAACAATTTGTGTATTTTCCAGAATAAGAATTAAAAATAATTAGAAATGTATTGCAGGTTGCTGTTGCAGTATATATTCCCGCCTTTTAATTTTAAACAAAATATGGCTACACTCAGAATCTAAAATTATTTTTTTCTGGTGATTTTTAAATATAGTTAAAGTAATATAACTAATATTATTACATAATAATACGTAATATATACTAATGTTATATTTTTTATTACTTTTTTTAAATTTTTTTTTACATTTTTTCAGATCTTAAAATCTATAATTTTGTTGAAAAAATTTTAATTGCTATAAAAACTTTTGCGACTACAGATTTTTGATATTTTTTAAATTTAATTACAGTAACGTATATTTAACCTCGTATACAATTTTCAAGTCTTAAAAACTAAAATTATCCTTTTTAGGACTTAAAAACCTCAAAATCTAAAATGTCTTTATGTTTGAAAAAAATTTTTAATTCAATAAACGTAAATTAAATACTTAATGACATAATTGGTGTAAGAATAAAGATTTTCTAAATTATAAAGAAATAAAAAAATCTCAATTTGATAAAATGGTATTATTACTGTTCTTCGGTAGGTTTTCCTTACGCATTGAAAAATCATTAGATAAATTGAAAAATGACTTTTTTGTAATACCAACTAGATAAAATTTTCTACCGACAAAAAGTAAGCATGTAGAGATTGAAGAATTCTTTCTGGTCGAAAATGTATACATAGAAAAATAAATAATAAACATAATTGTAATAAAACTAGGTAGCTCCCATCGCTATGCTCTGAATCTAAAATACGCATATAATTAAAAAAATTAATTTCACTGTAATCTTTATCTACTATTGTATTATAATTTTTAATAAGCATTCCATGATTATATTAATAAAAACGATGATACTAATAGGAATATCGATAGGTATTGGAAAAATATTACAATATTTATATCTGTGGTAGAATAAAATAATTCCTAAATTTACATAAATAATATTATATTATATATTTATTTTATAGATTATTTTCTTCTGCTCTATTCAACGATGAGTTTCCAGAATGGAATCTACCAGAAATTCAAACCACACCTATCGATAATGTTATTTTACAGATGAAATCGATGAAAATTGATAAAATTACTAGTTTCCCATTTCCTACACCTCCAGATAAACAGACCATTTTGGAAGCAGAGAAAAGATTAATTTTACTTGGGGCTTTAGAAGCAGACAATAATTTTATCGGTAAACTCATTAAATTAGATTAATATTAAAATATAGTAATAAATTGTACACATATTTACTAATAACTATTATTTTTAATTTTGTTTAGAAATTAACAATATTACGCCTCTGGGAAAGAGCATGGCAGCATTTCCATTGTCTCCTCATTATGCTAAAATGTTGTGTTTGAGTAAAGACCGTAGTTTACTACAGTATATGTTATATATAATTTCCGCAATGTCCGTTCAAGAATATTTACCCGGCGACAATGTTGAAGCTTGGAAAAAAACTAAACTTTCGTGGATAGATAAGGGCGAATTTTTACTCTTAGGTAAAATAATATTTCATTCAAACCTATAATATTTTAACATTGCTCATTGAGATGTTTATTGATTGATCTCTGCATGTATATTGTATACTAATTGTTTTTTTTTTTTACAAAATGTCACTTAGGTGACTTAATGGTTATTCTACGATCTATGGGTGGTGCAAGTCATGCAATGAAAAAAAATGGATTAGTAGGTCTGCAAGAATATTGTGATAAAACTGGTTTACATCAGAAATCTATACTGGAAGCATGGAAATTGAACAATCAATTAATAAATCAACTAAACATGAATGTACCATCGTTAAATTTAAATACAGATTTAGATATGACACCACCCACACCAATACAAGTATGATAAGAAGTCATTAATTTTTATAATTTTTAATCATTACAAATTTAAATTTCTCTAGGTGAAACAAATGCGACAAATTGTATTAGCTGGAATGTTGGATAGAGTTGCAAGACGATTAACGACAAATGAATTGAACAGAAATGGCTTACGGCCAAATAAGGCTGCTTACTATGCGTCTAATTTATCATCAATAGTATACATACATAATAGCAGTGTATTGAAAAAAAGTAAACCAGAATGGTTAGTTTATCAAGAGATATTTGAAGTACAAGACAAAATGTACATTAAAGGTACCTATTAAATATTCACAAATAGATTGAAATCCAATGTCTATAAATGTTAACAATGTTTAATATTTATACATAATTTTATTTAATTTTGTAGAAGTATCGATCGCAGAAAAAATTTATTTTTTCATTAGTTGGAATACTATATTACATTATATAATATTAGTTTTTTCTAATTGGTAATATTTTGATAAATTTTATCACCAAATCATAAAAATTATATTCTATTTCTATAAATGCTAGATATATATTTAATGTGATTGCGGTTGTAATAAATACATTTTCAAAATATGTATCTACTGTATGAATTTACAGTCATCAAAATAAAAGTTTTCTCTTACTAAAGCTAATTAAAGCAAAAACACTGAATATGTGTTTGAATTATAGACGTTTATCATAGAAAAATTAATTTTAGAATATTGTAGTCATTGTGTTAAGTTATAGTGGATAAATTAATGCGTTTTTCAAATTAACTATGAAAATATATGATGTTATTAATCAATTATATACAATATATATATATATATATATATATTGTCAACATTCGCTAAATTTACCATGTAAATGTATACATACTGTACATAGTTCACCGATTTAGGATGTGTATGTTAATATTCACCAGTAACTGTCAGTAATCCAACAAGATTTAAGCTACATAGATAGTAAACGTCTAAGAGTAGCTATTGCAATAGTCACTTTTGTACTATTATGTGTGTGAAATCAGTCTTGAAAGTATTGAAAGCCTCTACATTGTTTAGATGATGATACCCACATGACAGTAACTGCGGTTTCAATATTCGATCATTAAGATTTTGAAACTCATTTAATCAAATTATCTGATATTAATTACAGTTTTCTAAACCGACTTCGTTTGATTTTAATTTTTCAATAATTTATTTATAAAGGTGTTACTGCAATCGAACCTGAATGGTTACCTGTATATGCCAGTAAATTATGTAAAACATTAAAAGTATTAGATGAACCTAAACCAAGGTATGATGAAGAAACTGGGAAAATGTACTGTATGGTTAATGCGACTTATGGTAATTAATTTGACCACTATAAAATTTAACTTAAAGCTATGATACATTACATCAAACGTTTTTTAGGTCAAGCTGGATGGTCATTACCAAAAGCTGAGGTTGAATTTCCTGAAATTGAACAAAAATATAACTGGTTAGCATTTTTTATACTTAGCGGAAATGTTTTTCCACAGTTACAAAATTTTAGACAGCATTTATTATCTGAACCAGATCTCTTACTGAAACCATGGATGAAATTGTAAGTACAATTAAATCCTTCTTTAACATTTCATTTTCATTTATATGTTATTTTTATTTTTTTAGCCTTAAAGAATCATTTTATTCACTTACACAAACTTTAAACAAAAATCATGATGACTCGGCAAAAAAAATTAAAGAACGATGGTTACAAAAATCAACATGTAAATTTTTATTAATTAATAATTTTACATATTTTAAATGATTTTCTTTTTTAGATTTATTAGAAGAATATTTAACATGGTTACCAAAAACAGCACATAAAGAAGCAAGATCAATATGGCCACCATTGTGAAAGTAACAGTTCCAGACCTTTTGAAGAATAACTGCAAATAATATACATTTTTATGCAATTTCATTCTCTGATAGGTCTGAGCCAACATCTTCATCAACTGTCATTTCATCTGAGCTATTGTTTTCCACAATAGGAGACTTAGGTTTTTGACATTTTTTCTGTAATTATATTTTTGTTATAGATATGTTTTAACAATTATTTGAATAAAATTAAAATGATCATGTTATTATTACTTTTTCTTTTAATACATTTCTTAATCCTTTTGTTTGAGTTTGACTTATAGATGTCATCAAGGATAATGAAGGCGCTGAAAGTTCAAGACTTTTCAATTCAGCTAACATTTCCGACCTCTAAAACATTCATATAAAACTATAAATAAAACATATTAATACATATTATCTACAATTTTAATAGAAATTATACCTTTTGACTCTTTTGCTTTTTTTCTATAATTTTTGTAAGAGCTTTCCTTTGTCTACTAGTCAATTTCTTCTTTTTTATGGCTTCTGACTCTGTTTGGTTTTCAGTCTTTTTGGGATTTTTTTTCTGAAATTATGTACAAATTAAATATCATAAATAAAGAGATAACACAATTATAACATTGATATAATAATAATAAATAAAGTTTTAATAGCAGCTGATTGTCAGCAAACAGAAGTATACTACAAATCAAAGATATTCGGTAAACTGTAACGATAAAAATTAAACTTTCTAATTGAAATTTATGTATAAGCCATAAACTATTAATCAATGCACAAATTAAGGTACTACTAGCATATCTACTAGTTACTTTCAATGTTTAAAACTAGTGGCTGATGGTCAGCTGTGTGGAGAATGGGTATGTGATCTAATGTAAATATTTGTAGAAACTCTTCTACTAATTGAGATAGAGAGGTGTCAATTTATAGCATTTTTCATACCCTTTCCTATGATATACAAAACTATATGGTTTAAGATAAAAAAAAAAAAATTATAAATTAAAAAAAAAATATATTTTTAGTTTCTCAAAAAGAACATTTTCAAAAATGTTCAAATTAATTCCAATAACAGCTAATATAGCTATCATCTGGTAGAATATAAATATTAAATGACAATGGAATCATTTATAAAAACCTTTTAGATGTATTATCTTAAGTGACACATTTTATACTGTGTTTTCATATCAAAAACGTTATTTTAAAGTAAATTTAAAATTAATCTAAAAATAACCCCGTACCCGTATCATCTTTTATTGTTGTATAACCACGAAATAACTGAATAAAATACTAATAAGCGTGATAAAATTGAAAATTGTAGAACTTTGGAAAGTCAAATCTACAATCTGTAAACAGATTTGAATGTGTTGGTCAGTGGCGTAATCATGGGGGGGGATCTGGGTGTCGAATCCCCTCCATGGCCTTTTTTTTTTTTTTATGTAGAATTTTGAAAGAAACAACAAAATATAAGTGTTATTGATGAAATTATCAGATAACCGAATCATAATCGGTAAATTTAGTCAAGTTTGAAAATTAAAAGTAATAACTAAATATTTTGTTCATTAGAATCGATTAAACGGATTAGCTAAGCTAGCAGTTCATAATAATGTATCCATAGATCCCGAGGATGTTATAAATGAAATGGCTCTGAAACCAAGAAAAGTCGACCTTTTATTGTAAAAACTAATACATATCAATTATTATATTTACTTAAAAACAAATTATGTATTTTATTATTATGAAAAATTGTTTATCCCCCCCCCCCCATGACCTAGCCCTAATTACGCTACTGGTGTTGGTCTGTCTTCTAGGGATCCACCAAGACATTTTTCTTTATTATTACAGATTAAAATATAATAAATGTTTAAAAATTTTGATTTTTAATGATAAATAACATAGCTAAAAAAAATTAAAAGCCTTGATTGATCCATAGAAAACAAACTGATGAATTAAAATCAGTTTTCAGAATTGAAATGTGACTTTCCAAAGTCCCAAAGTTTTGTCATACTCTGGTAGATTTTTCATTGGTGTTGCGGCCCCTTATGGTTTAAAAATAAAAATATCTACAATTATATACCCAAGTACCATTAGGTATCTATATGATTTTTTAAATTTTATTTTAACAAATTATCATTTTTGTACTTGTTTTATATTTATGGATTCTATAAGTATACACAAATATTTGGTCTATTAAAGTCTAAATATTATGTTATTATTAAAATAAAAATATTAATTTTTGAATGTATACTTGTATATCTGGTTGTTATTGACATTTAATCAGTGTTTAGTAGTAACATAACGGAATATTACTATTAATATAGTTGGGTACTTTTTTAGGTAACGATATGATAATTTTGTTTATTTTTTGTGGTAACTATATTAGTTATTTATAAATAACATTGTAAAATACCGCATTCAATTTTTATAAAAATGACATGAAAGTAGATATTTTAACTATGGTATGATTTTATAGTAGGTACGCATGAGTAGACATGATATTATATTTCACAATATTCTACTGACGATTATACAATCAGAAAAGTAAAGATTGTTTTGACATTTTAGATTATTTTCATTTTTACATATTTCAAATTTTTTAAAGTAACGTCATTGTAACTAGTTACAATATTTTATTTTATAACTAGTAACGTAACTTAGTTACTTTTAAAAGTAACTTGCCTACCATTGCATTTAATTATATTAAATAGCTTATTTTGAATATTTAAAAATATATAGGAAAATTTATAGGTAAGGTGTAATGTAAGGTAATATAAGGTATAAAAAAAAAGGGGGAGGAAAATGTCCAGATACTATTATAAGTATCATGAAAATGTTAAAAGTTTGTATAAGTCCAATCAATAGAATTTTGCACCACGATTTTGAAAATAAAATCCAAAATTTGCGTCAATCGTACTTTTTTGAGTAATTGTACATCAATTATATAGAATGTGTACCTATTTATCATTTTATACTTGATTAATTACTCTAGTAGCCAAATGTACTGGAATCTTGACTAGTTCTTGTATAGATTTTTTTTTCTAAGATTTAAAAATTTACTATGTTCTCCTCTGCCTATTAGTTCGCAATTTTTGTAGGGATTTTTGACAAATATCTTTTAATACATTGACAAAATTATAAACGTTTGGGTGTATAACATGATTATTGTACCTATTTATTATCATACTCGTGTTCCCAAATTATAATGTAATCTCAATATCCATGATACAATTCATCAAACTCATATGTAATGCTTAATAATACGTGGTAAAATATAATATGAGCACGTAAAATTATGTGTCTAATAACTTAATGTAGCCAATATCCACTAGTTAGCAAAAACGATGTACATACCACAAGAGAATATTTGTTAATATTTTTCTTCATTTTTTTTATTACAAATAAGTTTTAATTTATTATTATATTGGTAATTTTCGTACGTAAAATGTACGGTCCGCTCTCAGTTGTTCATATCATAGAATAAGTTCATATCCTTTTTATTAAAAACTTAAAAAATTACCAAACAAAAAAAAACAACACTATATAGATTATTGATCACATTTCAAAATAAATCAATGATAAGGAAATGATAGTCTTCACAACAAGTAACCACAAAGTTAATAATTAATTATTCTGTGGACCCTGGTTACCATAAATATTTAAACGACAACAACCGTGTTCGTGTGTCGACTGCCGATTGTGTACGACGTTTTCATTGGCTGTCGCCATGTTAAAGTAGAATTACAAGGTCACAAGTTCAAAAATTGTTTTCGTCGTCCGTCTGTCCATTCCCGTATACCGGCTGGCGGTATTTGTTATTTGTACTTTTGCAGTTTTTCCTCTCGAATCTCAGCTGTCATTTTCATCATTTGTCGGCAAACGGTAAGGCACACACGTAAATTGATACGTATACTCACTTATCAATATTATAAATACGTTAACTAAAAAACCAAGCATTTCAAAAACAATTATTATTTTGTACCTATATACACATAATTACATAAAATAATATCTAGTTTTTCCGATCATGTTTAACACTATTGCAGCGTTACAGAAAACACTGAGTGCAGTACCATCAGCGTGCACCATTACCAAACGTCTGTTTAGTGTCAGCCTAAATTTGAAAATGCCCGTCCAAGTAAGAAGTCGAAATCATTTTTTTTTTTTTTTTGTTTGTTCACCATTATGATTTTGACAGGTCGGAGATTGTGTGCCCAGTGTAGACCTAATGGAAAATACACCGGCCAATAAGGTCAACCTCGCCGAATTGTGCAAAGGAAAAACGGTCATACTTTTTGCCGTTCCTGGAGCATTCACTCCCGGTTGCTCCAAGGTACCTACATTTTTGAAAAATTATATTTTTTTGCGTTTTTTTATTTTAAAATAAAATCACATGTGTTTTAGACGCATTTGCCAGGATATGTAAGCTCTGCTGAAGAGCTCAAATCTAAAGGTGTAGATGAAATTATCTGTGTATCTGTCAATGATGCTTTTGTTATGGCTGCCTGGGCTCAAGATCAAAAAGCCGAAGGAAAAGTAATAATTTTGACCTATTTTCTAACACACCACTTTTATATCCTAAAAAGTACATATAGATCGTTACTTAAAAATAATATTATATATACAATTTAATAATAAAATCGTTCACTTTTTGATAGCCTATTCATTTTCAACAAATCTATAACACATTCTGTTTAAAATTGTACAAAAAATTGAGCTTTTACAAGATTTTAATATTAATTAGATAATTATTAATAATATTTTTAGATTTCCCATTTGTGATAATAATATTATAATTTAGTAACAAGATAATTTAAATGAAAATTTTTAGTTAAATTATAAATGGGTAGGTACTATAAAGAAATATTTGAAAATTGGCATGTAATGTATTTTTTTATACCTACTTAATTATTATCTATAAATTATAAGAATAATTTTTTGAAGTTGAATTAATGAATCTCATTAAACTGTGACCTTTAAATGTACCCTCTAAAAACATTACTCAATTACAATACAAAAATAATACTTCAACAAACCCATTAAATTATCATTAATGATTCTTATATGAAATAATGATTATTTTTGATTGTTTTATTTTAAATATATCATACATATTTATATATATATATAATTATTTAATTGTAATTAATTTGTTGTATAGGTTCTAAAAATAAAATTTATTTTACATATTTATTAAGGTATACCACACCACACAATTTTAAGAAGTATTATATTATAGGCAATTTATTATTATTATTATTTTTTTTTTTATCATTAGTCTTAATAAACCTATGTAACTAAAATCATATGGGAAATTGTTTTTTTTTTTCACTAAAATAAACAATTCTAATTATATTAGAACGTCACAACAAGTAACTGTATCAATTTTAATTTTCAAAAATATATTCTAATTTTTTATATTTATGAGGGTATGATCAAAGCAATATTTAAAAATCATTTTTATTTAATAAGATATTTGTGTTTAAAATTGTAGACATTTTAAACATTTGTTATTATAATATAAAATATGGCTCGATCATTGAGTAAGTAATGAACAATCTTTTGTGGAACCGCGATAAGTCCAAGGAAAATAGAATTTTTTTAGACTTAAGGAAGTTTTTTAAGATGCATTTATTTTTAGACTTATTATTCTGTCTTTCACTTTTCACTGCTTCAAACAATCTTTGGTTTTCGGCAATAGTATAATCCATCCAGTTCATCTACGCCCTTGGCAACCTTTACATTTTTTAATTTGTTGGGATTATTAAAATTATGGAAGCACAGGTGTGTTATTAACATACTTTTTTCAAGTTATCTCTGGAATATTCCCGACATAATACTAATTACACAATAATATCCTAGGTAATATGGAAGTTACACATTGTTAATTAATATTTTTTAACCCCTAATCTGATCATATGTGTGACGTCACCCAAGTGTGCAGATGAATTGGACAGGTTATTAATATTTTTAATTTATGGGGCTACTTCTTTTATAACTGTAAAATAGTGACAACAAACAGAATGAAATAAAAAATATAAAAAATATGATAAACAAAAATTAATCAGTACGCACGAAACATAAATAATCGTATATTTTTATTTCGTACAATATTTTAATGTATGAGGGGTCGTTAAAAAAGTTTGAGTTATCTATAATTTTTCTTTCAATTTATCGAAGTTTTTTGAAGGGAACTGCATTTTAGGCCCTTTTAGGTATATACATTTTCAAAACTTATTGAAGTTCATATTTTATCAGACTATTAGAATTTTAATAAATAGTTTTTGACCAAAAAATTTTGGTGTATTGGTATGGAAGTCCCCCTTAATAATTGTATTGTGATTTTATACTTTTAATTTAAATTTATACATTTTTTTAGGTACGATTATTAGCTGATCCCAGTGCTGAACTTACAACTGCTTTTGATTTGGCTATTGACTTGCCACCATTAGGTGGCACTCGTTCCAAAAGATACTCAATGTTAATTAAAAATGGTAAAGTAGAACAGTTGAACGTTGAACCTGATAACACTGGATTATCCTGTTCATTGGCAAATAAAATAGTTTTGTAATTCACTCATATAATTTTTATTATACTTATGAAATTTAATTATAAGCATTTAAAGAAATAATAAATCTATCTATTTTATTTTATTTTCATAAATTATTTTACACATTATTAAATTTTTAACTATGTATTGATTTATATTGAGTTATTGTATTTTTAGCAAAATGCATTGATTTTTATTTATTTGGTTTATAAATGGCATTTTAATGAAATCAATAGTAAGTAGATACTATAATGGAGTAATTTTAACTCTATGCATCAGACATTAGCCTTATTTATATTATATATGTATAATACTTTTACCAACTTATATAATTTTAATTTGTAGTATACATTTAAAAATGTATATTCCAATGATCTGAATTTTTCTTACTTTAGTGTGACCATGAAAAATTATAACCAATTTATTCAAAACCAATAATTGTATTGTATTAATATATTAGTATTTGATGCCTAATTAATCGAGAGTAATATTTAAGGTAAATTTAATACCACAAATAATGAATTATACCAGTATATGCATAATATTATGATTTATTTTTGAAATATATTAGAATAAATAACTAAGTGTAGGTACTTTTATATTTTATAGTATATTGTCTTTTGTGTGTTTTAAAAAATATTATGGTGGATCAACTAATATTACTTGATAGATAGTAATAAAATTGTTAATCAGGTACCTACTTAATAAAATAAAAATATTCATAAATATACCTACAATTATGTTAATAGTTAATACTAATTAACCAATGCTTTAATATATTTCACTAGGTACTGAATTGTATTTTAAATTTAATATAATTTATATTATATTTAATTAACAATAATACAAGTGTAATAGGTATTGTTTATTTTAATAAAATCTAATCATTTTACCATTATAAATAGAACTCAAAACAAATTTTTTTTTGACAAATGATAAATATAGTATACCTGTAAAGTGTAGTTATTTCCTTAGAATTTAGATTGTATAATGAGTAGTTAATAATATTTAGCCATATAATTTTCAGTTGGTTATAGATGTATAAATTCTTTAATCGTGATAAACAACATTAATATATTTTGGACTCTTATTACCAATGAACATTCTTGTTTGTCAATTACATATTTCATTTTTCTAATTATCACTATTTACATAATTATATAACATGGAATAATATTTTAGAACTTATTGCATATAAGACATTGAGTGCTACACATCCAATTTTAAAGGTCTTTGTATGAGAAATTTTTATGACATTTTAAGAAAATGAAAATCAAACAATTTATAAATATTGAAATATATTTTAAAAAATATATTAAAAATAGACCTGTGTCAATACCATTTTTTATTATATAATCACAATACTTATTAAAAAACATGTTTACACAATTAAAATGCCATGTAACTTTAAAAGAACATAGAAACATAATTGTACCACCATTTGAAAGATGAGGAGTTAAACTGTTGGGAGACGATTTTTAAAAATCACATTAACAAATTAAAAATATAGTATAGTAGAAAGGCATATTCGGTAAACATTTAATTGTATAAAATTTTAAAAATATTTTCTTCTTTTAAATGGTGTATAAATTTATCTCTGAATGTTAATATGTTAATTATAGACTTAGTAGCATTTGAATTATGAAAATACTATTTCACTACGAATATTTGTGAGTGTAGCACACTCTTAAGAGGAATAGTAGAAGTGAATTATTTCATTGATTTTTATTTTAGAACAAAATTAAGTGTACTTAAAATGTTTCAATTTTAATTCTGAAAATGTATTATGATTACTGTACTTTCTCTATTAGAACATATTGGAAAGGTAATTTTTAAATTTTAGAAAAGTGAATGACATTTTTGAAAATTAAATGATTTTCAAACCTTTATCACAATATGAAAACAAACATACCAACCTATAAAGAACAAAAATTATTCTGTCATAAACTCATATGTAACTTCTATTTTGTAAATTGAATAAATTCTAGTAAATAACCTATAAAATATAAATATATTTTCATACCTAGTTAAAATTATAACATAAGAGGTACCCATAATTTTGTCAAATTCTTAGGTCTAAATCATTGTATGAAGTAATAAAAAATTGAATTTAATCACACTGACTTGTACTTGCACTTGGACTGATGGCTAAACGGTTATTTACCTTTTCCAAAATAACAACTATAACGAGTAATACCATGTTAATACCTTTTATTTATTTCTAAATTTGCTAAAAAAGAATATTTACGTAGTCTTTCGTGTATTATGACTTTAAGAATAGTCATACGCCTGGTTTTTAGGGTTCCGTATAGTTATTTTTAAGACAATTTATTTTTAAAGTAATTTGTAGGTAAGCACAGATCATAACTTATAAGTATCACTTTTTCTATTATTCTGTTTGTAATAACGATATTTGTTCAATGTCAAGTTTACGAATAATTAAAAGGTACCTAATTTAAAATTGGATTTTAATTAAAACACCTAAATTAATAAAACAGAAAAACAATATTTTGGAGACGACGCCATCAGAGTTTTAAAGTACTTACACCACTCAATATTGAAAAAAAATTATATTTTTTATATTTTTTACTTTATTAAATCACGGACGATACACACTCGCCTTTTAAAGAGTTAAATGTAGGCAATTTTCACTCAATAATTTAGAAAAATTAAAATAATAAATTGATAAACGTTTAACAACTTTTTATTATCATCTAAAACTTACTCGTATCTATTCATTATTGTATTATAATTATTTTTAATATAATGCTACATATAGGCGGTACTACTGGAAATTTTTCATATTTTTCGATCAAACTATATATTTTTGCTTTCTGATACAGTATATTTAATCGAAAATTGACACAAACAATATGAACAATTGCACTAGGCACCTAATAGTAATTATTACGGAATTCAAGCATGGAGTTTTTTTTCGACATAGAATATTATCAATAATATCTATCGTATACAAAGCACAATAATATACCTATTATTGAAACATTAAAACGAAAATTTGGTTTGACAAAACATCAAAAGTGTTATCGTACGTATATTTGGATCATGTATGGCTTATATAATAATATCTGCAATGAATCATATGTTATTATTACCTACCCACTTATTATAGTCGCATATTATTGCGTTTATCATATATTTCGATCAACGGACCAAAAATCAAAATAACGTAGATTTATGGTATATCAATGGTACAGTATAGTTACCTATATTTAGTTTTATGCAAATATATTATATTATATAACATTCAAATTCAGCTATTCTGCCTACATAGCGAGATATATATAATTTGTTGGACGAACTCGGCCCGGAAACAGGAGGTACCTAATTATAATTACATAGCGAATAGGATTATATAGGTGGCGTGTCTAGAAGTAATTTAATGCCACCGAGTTAGATTCAGAGAACTTAAAATATATAGAATGGTTTTTCTGATATTCTTACCATAATAGTGGACGAAAACGATTTAAACTGTTCATATGGTAATTGCAGGTAACAATGATATAAAACGGGTCCTTGTTAATGTGGCTGTAACCGTCCTATTTGTATTGTTATTATTTTGACATTTTTTGTACGAAAGTCCTATATTGTTCTTTTTGGATATTTATTATATCATTTGCGTATTATCCATTTATCTGATTAAATTAAACAATTGAAAGATCAAAATGAATTAATTTTTTTAGAGGAAAGATAAACTCAAAAAACCATTTAAACTTTTCCGGCTCTAATATCTTCTAACATATTTCAAAATAGAACTAATACCCAATTGATGAACCAAGCTGACAAACCACACACGACTCGAAAATAATACGGTAGGTACGTAACTATAGCTTATCTACAAAATATACAACTCCTATAATAAGTCTTGGTTATTGTATTGTTTTACATGAAAATTTGCTTTTGATAAATTAAACTTATTCTGTATAGGTAGGTATATAGTTAAATTTTACAATATTTTATTAACTCTTGTCAAACTATCTAAAAATGAATAATTATTTAAAAAATATTATAAATAAAAATGTATACCTATTTATCAATAAATGCATCTTAAAATATTTCCGATTGTACGTTTTGTGCCAAAATGTGGGTGTACCTGGGCTTACCCGGTTCGCCACTGGGTATATAACTGTTGAAGCTTGACACGATTTTTCAGACAGAATCGTTATTATATTATATTTTCTAAAACATTAATTTTCGCAATTTCGATTAAAATTATTTTTAAATTCTGGTATTAAAAATCGAGATGATAGATATAGGTATTGTTGAATCGAACTTTAAAAAAATAAACTATAATGTACTCAAAATCAAATTTTCCCAATATCATAGCTAATAATAATAATAATGAATACAATTTAACCGAAAAGCAAAAACAGTAAAACGTAATATTCTTGGTTTTTAAATTATTTACGACTATATAGGTAATACTCGAGTGTATTCGGTATATAAATGAAGTTCATAATATATAGGTAGGTAAAAAGAATGCAACATTTGTTTTGAAACAGCTAGTATTTCATTGAAGTATTGTAGTACTCAGGGACAGATTTGAGAGTGGGCTATGTGGAGATCACTTCCTTATTGGAATTTTTTTTTCATCATTTTTGAGAAGTACAAAACGTATTTTGAAGGGGAATTATTATTTTATTTATTTTTCCATACAAATCCATATTCGCTCTATACCTATATGCGATTTAACGGTATTTAAAAATTGCCTATACAGAACGCTTTAAAAATGGTTGGTATAGTGTTAAATGGCGAGTTTCAAAGCTTATACTGTATTTGTCATACACCAATATTTATACACCGATGGATGTCATACATATTTAAGGGGTTCTGTGTAGGTGATTTTTAAGACAGTTTAAGAAAAATTAAAATTCAACAATTTAAAAATATTTAATTATATTTTATAAAATAGTCATGTGTCAGTATCATTTTTTTATTGTGTAATAACTGTGTATTAATGTTGTGTAATCATGTCTCACTGTTTATTGTAGACTTATATAGTTGCATTTGAATATTACGAAAGTGCCTATACTATTTCGCTACGAATATTTGTGAGGGTAGCGCACTCTCAAGAGGAATGGTAGAGATGATTTATTTCATTGATTTTTATTTTAGAACAAAATTAAGTGTACCTACCTAAAATGTTCCAATTTTAATTCTGAAAATGATTCTGTAGGTTTTTCGTTAGAACGCGTTGAAAATATCTGTTTATATTTTTGGCCGAAGAAAAGAGAATAACATTTTTGAAAAATTAATAATTTTTAATGTTTTATTCCAATATGAAATTAATACATATCTACCTATAAAGAAAAAATATATTCTGTCATATATATGTGACCTACTCGCAGTGATTAAAGTGAGGGGAGAATGAGGGGAACAGCGTCCCCCTTCTTTTCTTAGCTTAAATTTGGCGTTCCCTTTTATTTAAATTCAGGGGGACTGTTCAAATATTTTTTAATCATAAAAATTACATATAAATACAATAAAAGTTAAAAAAAGAAAATATTTGGTATATAATAGTAACGCAAAAATGGTAATGAATAAATGTATACCTATATGAACCATATACCATATATGAACCTATATGACCGTATACTAACGAAAATAGGTCTATTTTAATGTAGACTGAATTTTTATTTTTATTTTTATTATTCATTGAATTTTATTAGTTTCATAATATTATTAAGTATATTTTAAAATTATACATTATATTTTATCTATATATAATGTATACCAAAAATTAGGTGGTTATATATATTTATTAAGAGGACGCCACACAATTGATTTTTATAAAAGAGTTTTGTATAGGAAATTTTTATGAAATTTAAAAAGAAATGAAAATCCATTAGTTTAAAAATGTTTGAATATATTTTTGGAGTACTTTAAAATTTTAAATAGGTAGTCTATTGTATCAATAAAATTTTTAATTGTTGTGTAATCATGATATTTGTTAAAAAAATAGTTTACGCATTTTTCATTTACTTTTTCTACTATTTGCCGACTGCTTTTCGATGTTGTAGGGGGAGGGTGAGGTTAGGTATTCCCTCCCATCCAGACGGCTCTGCGCATATACTCATATGTAACTTTTTTATTTTGTAAATTGAATATATTCTAGTAAAGAACCTATAGAACGTAAATATATTTTCATAGTTAACATTTTAAGTAGGTAGGTAGGTATACCCTTAATTTTGTCAGATTCTTAGGAAATCATTGTGTGAAGTAGATAATAAAATATTTTATTTATTTAATAAAAATATTATTTTAATCTAACTGCAATTACTTGTACTTACACTTGTACTCGATGGCTTACTTTTCACACAATTTAACAATTTAATTTTTATCAACAATTAAAAAGTGTTGAAATATATTTAGTACCTAATTCATAAATAGGTATATCTGTGCTGTATCTACAATTTCCAATTGTTTTATAATCACGATATTTTTTCAAAAATATACATTTTTGTAAAACAAACAATAAGGTATTTTTAAATGGTTTTAGCTATAATTATGTAACAATACTAACAAGTATTATTGTAAATCAATAGAACACAACTTCCAACCTTGGAGACTACTTCATTGAGGTTTTATGCTAATAATAATATCGCTAAATATTGTAATTTATAATGTATATTTTATAAAAAAATTTATTTTTTACTTTTTACTTTAAATTTTTTGATAATTAATATTTTACAAAGCGTCAATGAGGTCGTCTCTAAAATGTGGTCCTTTAACAGCTTCATGGAAACACGTACTATTATTTGTTCTTATCATGGCTAAATATTTAGTTATGTCAGCAATTCGAACTGTGCATGTGTACTACGTCATCTGCCGATGATATACGATCATTTGTCTACGTTTAAAAATCTTCGGCAGTTGACGTTACTATTTCTATTATTTAGCCATGGTTTTATTATACTTACTGAAAATCCTTTTAAAAATGACATATTCAGTTTCGATTATTTTTAATTTACCTACTAATTTAAAAAAAATCTAATGAAATTTTAAAAAGTGATTTCTTAATATTTTTTTTTTTATTAGTAAAAAGAAAACCCCCCTGAAACGACATTCACTCCAAAATATTGTCCTCTATAGTTCTATCGACTTTATAGTAGTGATTTTAACTCGAAAATTACTTTATGGATCCGTTTTAACAGTTTTACACGAACCTGTTTTTTAAATTTAAATATCGTAATTACACAACAATAAAAAATAGCTTTAACACAGGTCTATTTTAAAATTAATTACTTTTAAATTGTTAGATTTTTATTTTACATGAAATTTCTTGAATATTGCCTATTCAGAACCCCTTAAAAAGCATCTTTTTAAAGTAGATAATACAGAGCGATTATTTTGACATATAATGCTTATTATTTGGAAAAAATTGACATTATTAAATTAACATAAATTTACATTTAGTCGTTTTATAATTTTCACCCTCCCTTTTCATTGTAGGACCCTAATTAACTATACATTATTGATTTTCAAATGTCAATACAATTATATTATGCAATACCATGTTATACATTTAATGTTACACAAGATTTTGTGAGCCGTAGGGAAATTGACACATGGCAGATGTAGGTATACCTAGGTCCTAGATAATACCTATATTCAGTTATCTATCATTAAAGTGTTCAATATAAACGTTTTAGAACAATCGTTCAATATAGGTTAATATGTAGGTAGGTAACAAAACGAATTTATTTACATTTTACAGTGTACCCCTAACATTTTGGAGATAAATAGTTCATGATAAAAAAAGATTTTTCAATTATACTGCAGGTAGCCTATGAAATATTCTGATTTTTGTATTACACATTAATCCATATTTTTCTTTGAATGCCCTTATTGATTTTACTCATTAACATTATAATATATATATATATATATATAGAAATGTAGAATTGGCTAATTTGATTAACACACTTGGTAATTTCGTACTATTTTATTTTATTTATTTTCGAAAAATAACTATATATAAACCGAAAAAAGATCAAGAGGTGAAGAATACACGTGAATAAAAATAAATACCTACGCGTACAGTGGCGGTTTATGTACTTTTTTCTGGGGGGGGGGGGAGAATCTGTTTATCAGTATACACTAATAGGTATACATACAGTGGCGGATCTAGAATTCGACTTTTTTTTTTGAAAATCGGTTTCAAAAATTGATAAAAATAAGCAAAAAAAAAAAATTAAAAAAATAGGTGCACTTTGCTTGTCGGGTGTCAATAGGGGTGGAAGCACATCGTTTATTATCGGATAGGATACTCTTGGTGGATGCGTATTGCATTTGATAGCAATGATAAATCATTGCATTAAAAAAAAAAACGATTCTGAGCACACCTTCTGTGTGATATACCTATATAAATTTTACAAAATAAAATTTGATATTATTGCTATATATAGGTACCTATATTATATTATTTCAGTATATATTATCAACGAATAAACATGCCATTTATTTTATCCAGATACACCACTTTGTTGAATTTCAATAACTCAAAAATCGCACTTTAATAGCCAACAAATGTGATAAAATATAAATCACATAATAATATTATAATGTCAGTATTTGTATAATATGTATAATGTATAAGTATTTATACTACGGTGTAAGTAAGTCGTACACGGTATGGTATAGGCAGTGGTGGATTTGGGGAGGGACGCAGGGGGACGGAGCTACTCTTCATTTTTTTCATGTTGAACAGCGTACCCCTTAATTTATTTATCAAGGAACACAAGGAACGCAATGTTTGTTTTAATTTTTATTTAAAATTTTTAAAAATTATAATTTATTTTTGGAAAAATCTTGAAATTACGAAAATGAATGTTTTTTGTCCTTATCACATAATTGGTTTTAGATAAAAAA
>JAIPRL010007545.1:0-23132 GCA_025469235.1 Pemphigus obesinymphae
GTTTGTCTCGTTATTTACTTGTAATTATTATTGTTATCTTAAAACGTTAGGTATCGGACATTTTTCTGAAATAATATGAACATCCGCTCACGTATACAAAAATAAATATACATGCACATTACTTTGTATAAGTTTCTACTTTAACCGATGATCTTGATTCATCGAATAATTTGAATTAATTTCAAACAAATTTATTTTTGGGTTATTTGAAATAAAAACTCACAGCCACTCCGTGGACCCCCGAGTAACCATCTACGGACCCCCAAGGGGTCCATGGACCACCGGTTAAGAACCTATGCCGTACAGTAACTCCTGCTTATCGTAAAATGCGATTATTATTAAGTGGCCATTGGCGATTTCTCCAACAGATCTAACGGCAATGGAAGGAAATGATGACGGCAGTTTGAAGATATTTCAAGTACTGGCTCATCAACTGCGTTATGGAAAGAGGAGTCCATCACATTGAATTTCCTAGTAAAGCAGTATGGATTCAAGTAAAAGAAGATTTGGAAGTTACAGGAACAGATATACTCGGAAATATCAGTACGGGCAGTGGAAGAATCAAGGCTTCTCAGGTCGATAGTAAACGAAATCCTTGGAAAAACATCGAAACATGGAACGTTAGGACTATGCTAAATATTGACAAATTAAAGAATATTTAACTAGAAATGATGAGATTATAGATCATATAGGATATATATATATATATATATATATATATATTGTAGATATATATTAGGGGTGAGCGAAGTTAGATGGTCAGGAAACAGTGATTTCTGGTCGGATGATGACCACCGCGTTATTTATTCTGGTAATGAAACAACAAGGTCAAGTGTAAGATTCGTATAAACAAGAAATGGGACGTGCGTAAAAAAGGAATTTTTACTAATTATGTGTGCCAATATTTAACACAGAATTGGCATGAATTGACACGATCATTTTTAAAATTTGCACAATTCTATTTTTCAAGAAATAAATAAAAAAATTGTAGGGGGTCTGGTGAAACGTTTCACCAGCCCCCTCACCAACCAAAAACTGAAATTTTTTTTAAAATAATTTTTAAAAATTTTCTTTACCAATATTTAGCATTAGCATGAATTTGCACGACAAACTCCGAAATTCGCACTTTATTTTTTACCAGGGAAAATTACATTATTTTATTTTACCCGTTACGCCAACCCCCCCACCTCCCCCAAACACAAATAATTCGAATATTAGCAATATTTCTTAACCAATATTTAACACGCCATTAGCATGAATTTGTACGACAAACAAACTCCAAAATTTGCTCGCCACTATTTTCCATATAAGTATTATAATAATATATTATAATATTTATAACTAGCTTAAGTGCAACTCGTTTTTTGTGAGACTATTTATAAGTTCAACGCCTTTTTATTGCAGAACCTTGAATTTGAAACTCCGTTTGAGTGTGACACCTTGTAAGTTTAACTTTTATTGAGTAAAACCCTTTATTAGTAGAATTACTTTTGAGTGCAATTCGTATTCCTTGGTTTATGTATTCTAAAAGATAGTCGTTCACTCCTAAAGTGTTTCCGACGAATAGGTTGACAAAATAAGTAATCCGAAAATTGATCGAACTTACTTTTCTCGGATTTTTATAAGAACTTTTTATAAACTATTATATGAGTGTAACAAGTTTTACACAAGATCACAAAAAATTAGATCAAAATTTAAAGAAATATTTACCTTTAAATATAATATAGGTATAAAATATAAATGTATAATAAATTATAGTAGGTACCTACTCCGCGCATAAGAAATTACCAGGGCTGGCTCAAGATATAAGTCAGCTAGGCACTAGCCTATAGAGCGGTATTTTCGTAGAGGGCGGCATTTTTTTGCTTATTTGGAAAGGTGGGTCGAACAGACTTTTTTTTCGCTTATTTAGGCATTTTAAGAAAGTTTAAAAAGTTTCTGGGAGGAAATTTACACTATAGAGTGTACGCAAATTCTGGATAAGGTTTATGGTTTTTTATTTTTTATTTTAGGAGTGGCAAAATTAGATTTTGCCTAGTGCACTATTTTTACTTGAGCCGGGCCCTGGAAGTCACTCGGACTTTTCGTTCTCAAATTTTTAGATAACCATTGTCGTCAGGTAGATATGTTCGAGAGTCCGATTAAACATATATACCTATTATTACAATTTAATTAACATTGTGAAAAATATTACGGAAAACCGACGATTTTAAATTCATTACTCTATATGTGATATAAAAACTATAGTACCTATAGGTAAAATACATAAATACGGGCTCATGTTTTATTATTAATTTATTATACGCAAATCGTGGACATCGCACGGCTAATTACAATTGTGCAAGAGTACGAAGAGTTTTATAGTTTAAAACACCCTGATTATTCGAACCAACAAAGGCGAGATAATGTCTGGGAAGAAATTGGAAAAATATTAAATCAAAATGGTAAGTTTTTTCAATACAATTTATTGTCTTACACACATAATTTTACATAGGTAAAATATATAGATAGTGTACGGTCGACGAATTGAATGTTTTAGGAGATCGGCGTCGGCAATCCGATTACTACTGATACAGTGGACGCACTACCGTAAATTAATCCGTTTGGTACGATGCGTACATGTGGACGCGTACCTTAAAGTCGAGGTGAATGTCAGTCACAGTTACATACGAGCACCAGTTTCATGGAAAAAATATGACATTATCGTTTTCTCCATAGATGCGCATACCCAAATGGCAATTTGGTCAATGTGTTATCACACCTAGTTATTTGGCCATGATTAGATATACATAGTCGGGTGGTTCAAACTAGTTTTTTTGCCCCATCCTTTATAATTTACACGGTTTGTTTTTCGCCGGAGAGGGGAATAAAATAAAACTGCGCGTGTGTAAACGGCGCATCATACAAGCGTTTTTCAAATGCGTGCAACGGACAGCGTTGGGGTATAGTCGAGACTCGAGACAATGGCCGAGACAACTAATGGTTACTTATCTATATATAATATAATATAGTAATAACCTAAATGTAATCTATGGTCGCAGCCGATCGGCACCCAGCAACAACCAACAATACAGCGGTGCGATGCGTAAATATGTAGTCATTTAGGTACAATAATGATATTCACTATTCACAGGCACGACAATATTACTAAAACAGCGATAAATATGTAATAATTATATACATATAAACATTCTAATTAACTGAAATTTTAGGCGGTGCACATGCGCCTGTGCTCCTTAACCCGAGCCGCCACTATGCTCTAATAACGCGAGTATTGGGGTGAGGAAACGCTTCATAAAGGTACATGTAATAGAGAGTGGCGTTATATGGTTGCGGAACTTGGATAATAATGTATAAGGCAGAGCAAAAGATTCTAGAAAGCTCTATGCAGCTCTATGCAGGAATTACAATTAACTTAACATTTTAACTTAATTTTAACTTTGAACTCATTAATTTCCAGCGTTGCTAATAAGTATAACGTAAAGAGTATTTTCGACACTCGTATATGTAGACTCCCACAATTAATGTAATTTTATTTAGTTTAGTATGCAACGAAAAATTTGGTACGATTAAAATTATTATAGAACAAAATATAAATTTTTAAAAAACGAAAGATTATAATATATTTATAGTTTATACATATTTTAATTTCAGAATATATTATAATTTTATATTTACATATTTGAAATTTAATTTATTATAATATTTTAATTTAACATTTAATATACTGAGAAGCTTATTTTACATGACTGATAATAATTTAATAATTTATATTTTAAATAACTAAACTTAAATTATATGAATACCCCAATCTTGTTTAATTAAGTCTGATCCTTTTTCAGCAATCATGATAACTGGCGCATTAGTATGTGCTGATACGATTTCGGGCATAATCGATGCATCGATAATTCTTAGACCTTCAATACCTTGAACTCTTAACCTGGGATCAACAACAGCTGTTGGATCACCAATTGATCCCATTTTACATGTTCCAGATAAATGATATACGGTATACGTTAGATGTCTGGATGCGCATTTCCAATAATCATCAGAGTTAAATTTAAATTCTTTACAACCTGGAATTGGAATATCCCATAATTTAGCATTTATATATTTTAAGGCGTCAGTTTCGGACAATTGTTGAATTATTCTTACACCCGCTACTATTTTATCTAAATCACTTTCATCAGAAAAATAATTCGGGTAAATTTCCGGGTATCTAAAAGGATTATTGTCTTTTAATTCTATCCATCCTTTACTTTTTGGTCTTAAGATAATAGGAGCTATCTGGAACGTATTATATTGTTCAAGTTCTTTATAATAACTCTTATATAAGTTATCATTAATACCAAATGTTTTTTTAAATGTTACATCTGATGTCACGGTGCCGCTAAAAAATAATAATTCAAGATCAGGATGACCATTAACATTATTAGGTTGACTCAAATCAAAAAATGCTATTGCTTCTGTTCCACCTGGTATTGATATAGGCCCCGTTCGTTTTGTCAAATAATCATGTACGCAACTGGCGTTTTTTAAAATTCGTTCTGTTTTTAGTGTACTTGTATCATTGACGGTAAATATTATACCACCCAATGCTACATGATCCATTAGATTACGACCAACTGCAGGTACATCACGTATAACATTTATATCTTTGGACAATAAATGATCTTTTGGTCCAATTCCTGATAACATAAGTAATTGAGGAGAATTAATTGCTCCACCTGAAATTATAACTTCTTTTCTCGCAAAAACCTTATATTTCTTTTTTTGTCTATAATATTCAACTCCAATTGCTTTACGTCCAGTTTTATCAAACAATATCCGTGTTACCTGGCTATTTTTTCGTACGTGCAAGTTTTTCCTTTTTCTTGCCGGTACAAGGAACGCTACGTTAGTACTATGCCTTAATCCATCTTTCATTGTCAATTGGTGAAAATTAAATCCTATTTGACTTTTTCCATTTAAGTCTCGTATAGGATATCCCATCTCATGTCCTGCTTCGACAAATAATTTAGCCGACAACGTCTTATATGGTATCTCTGATACTGAAAGAAGGCCTCCCTTTTGATGAAACTCAGGATCTCGAAGACTAATATTTGCATTTTCCGACTTTAAAAAATATTTTATTACTTCCTTTGAATTCCAGCCTAAAAATTTTTTGATAAAATTGCTTGGATAAAAATCATTTTTTAATTTTATGTTTTACTTACCAATATTTCCTGCATCGGCCCAATCATCATAATCTTTCTTATGACCTCTTGTATATATCATGTAATTTAATACACTTGAACCTCCCATTACTTTTCCTCTTGGAAATTTGCATTGCTTGTTTTTATTACCTAAAATGTTTAATTTTAATAGACCTAATTACTAATTATTGTTGAATGAATAAAGTACAATAATTTGTTATTAGTGATTATAATTAAAAATCATAATTTAGAATATGAGTTATGCAAATGAGGTATTGATTTTACAATGGGTTTTAATTTAATTTTTGAATCTGTCGAAATTTTTATAATTGACTAGTGTTTATTATGTCACGACGCAGGGTTCGGTAGCAATGAGCAGATGAGTAGTTATGCCTTTTTTTACTTCCTCCACAGTTACATACAGTTTTCGTATCGCACAAAAATCCCCATTTTAATATTTTAGTCTTATGCCTCATCAGACTTTAATATAAAATTATATCCAAAATTACGATAAAATATTGTCTTATTTTAATCTTTTAAAAAATATACATAAATAGAAAATATTTTAATCTATAAATTAAAATGAATGGTTACCGGTTTGGGAGAAATACAAGTTGCTATTTTTAAGCTCTAGAATTTGTATATGCTGGGCAATGTGCATACAGCCCACATGTAGAAAAAATAATTCTAGAGAATATATTTAATATATTTAATATATTATATTTTAATATTATCTTAAACACAATTTCTATTTAATACCTATAGTTGTAATTACCAAGACAGTATTTGTTTGAAGGCATCGTTTTGTATTTCCAATTAGCTTCTGTGAACTGAAATAAATTACATATAAGGGGTATGTCCATCGAGAAGTGTTCGTCATCACCAGCTTCAATCAATAGTACATTCCACACGTTTACCTAAAATTAAATTATGATAATTTTTACTAAATTTATTTTGACTCGAAATCTAACCGTAGAATACGTTAAATCAGAATAAATCCATACCTAAGTAAAAAGATACTTTCGCCAGAATTTTCATTAGGTACATATTGAAATAATATTATTAATGAGTGGTCTACACCCAATCAAATTATAAAATATCGGACGAACTCTGTTACTATAAGGTAACATAAAACTAAAAATTGTTGCAAGACTACAATACCTAATCTACACTTTTAACATGATAAACAATAAACATATTTCAGACTACACGAGAGAGTCTATTCTGGTTTATCTTATTATGTGATAAAATGATACACCAAAAGAAGCCCTAACCAAAATATTGTTAAGAATACAAAATGTTACGACAAAGATAAGTAAACAGTGACATTAGATATATATTTTTTCATGATATTATAAGGATATTTTTGTGCGTTTAACGGGCAGATGCAAACTTCACTAAAATTAGATAAATTCCCCTAAAAAAATATCCTCTTTTTTTCTTATCAGGTAGTAAACTTTTCTAAAAATATTTTGCAACTGTGTCACTAATGTGTAAACTCGCCTAATAAATATATCTCCTATATGAAATTCTATGATATACCGAAGTGGCTACGCCACTGTATAAAAGCACTTTCCTCAACAGATAGGATACTACAGATAATGCATACCTATACATAAATATTACCGTCAATAAAATAATACAAAATAAATACAAAAATTCGTTCAGATATAGATGGTGGAAATTAGTCCATCGTCCCTACAGTCCTCAGATAGGATACTTTATTATTATTTATTTTTAATTTAAAGAAAAAGATAAATTATTGCATTCGAAGTAATTATAATAACTTTATTCGTTATTTTGTTATTTCCACTGCATTTAAAATCAATTTCGTATAAAAAAAAAAGGTCCTAACTAACTCCTTCTACCCGATAAAAATATATACAGACATAGAAAAAACACGTTATTTTAAAACTAATATATTCCTTTCTTCGCTCAAAAACTAAAATAGTTTAATTTTTTTAATACTCGTGATATAATCATAATAATAAAATACAATATATTCTTAATTTTAAAATATGGAATTTCTAGAATCATTATTTCCTGAACTACAAGGAAATAACACGTTATTTTTCTTTCCGTTTTTTATATATATACTTATTACTTATCATGGTTATACACTCTATAGATATAAAATGAATATAGAAAATACGAGTATTATATAGGTAATTAGTTTTAAAAATAAATTATAAAATTGTATTTTTTTTTCTTTTTGCATTAACAACACTCAAATAATATTTTTATATTCGAGTTCAGGATTAGTGTTGTTCTTTTGAACGTGAAGTATTTAATACAATTTAAAGATTTAAATTTGTCAAATCAAATACCTATAATATTATAATCATTGTAGTCTGTGATCAACCATAATTATTTTTCAATTCTTGATTACTATGATGGACAATTTTGAGTACAATTTAGAAAAAATTCATGAATGGAAGAAACCCATTTTTTTCCTTAACTGCTCTCCAAAAATATTCTGACTATACACAACGTAAAAATGTATGTTAGTTTTATAATATCTCTATAATCACAATAAGAGAGATATATATGATACTAATATGCACTAATAAAACCTTAAAATATTATCTTTATATTCTTTTAAAAACAAAATATTATCTATAAAACAAGCTAAATCGGGGACATTTGAGTAAAATTGACCCCAAAAATCAAGAAATCGCTTTAAAAAACAGAAAATAAGCAATAAAAAAAAAAAATCGTCAAAATACAAATGATGGAAGCTGATTCATGGCCCCTTCATAAATAGTATATTATTATATTATTTTAAATTTGAAAACAAAGATTCTGAACGAAACTCGGTATATTAATATAATAAAAAAAAGTTAATTATGACAACTTAATTTTGTTATTTCTCCTACATTTATAAAATATTTCTGTTAAAAATTAGTTTTTCCTTACGAGTAATTAGAACTGGAAAAATTGAAAAATAATCTCTTTAAAATACAAACTAGAATCTACTTTCTATCAAAAACTTTTTTATTCTAAAACACCTCAACATGACTTCTTCAACACAAAAAAAAAATTAATTTCCAATAATATTGAAAAAAATGGAAAACTACAGAAAATAATGGAAAATTATTAGGTACCAAAAATAAACAATAAGAAAAATAAATAAATCAGAAAATAATACTACTAGAATTGTTTTTAGAATTAAATACCTAGGTAATTCATACAACAGCCCTAATAACTTCAATATCAGATGATAATTTCTACAAATCACAAATTAACATAAAATAATGAAAAAATTAAAAAATAATTTTCAAAATTTCAAGGGGGCCATGACCCTTCCAAATTAAATTTTAAACGTGGATTTACTTATTTTATTATATGGGTGCATAATATAATATATGGTGTCTTTATAGGTATTGTTTATATGGTGAATCTTTATTACAGCGCTGAACATAACAAGTAACCCAATAACAACACAGTTGTTACGCCATTATAACTATAATATTTTTTTTACGAATTGGGTTTATAACATGATTTAAGATATGTAGAGATGAGCAAAATATCAAATCGCTGTTACTTTGTCACTGTGACAATGAAGATGTAAAACGATGACAGATATATTAGCATTTAGCAACAATGTAATATTTTTGTGTAGATGACTGTTATAGTTTATTACTGTTGAAATGAATTGGACTTTTATCACGTCGCCGTTACTTCATATTTTTGGTGAGAAATTGCCATGAAAAATAATCGTGTTTTTCAATTTACTGACACGGAAGCAAACTATTGTCACTGTTTTACAGTAGCGGCTCGTGTTAAGGAGTACAGGCGCACGTGCACCGCCTAAAATTTCGATAAATTAGAGTGTTTTTGTATATAAAATTATTATTTATTTATGGCTTTTTAGTAATTGTCGTGCCTATGAATATACCGCTGAATTGTTGGTTGCTGCGTGGTATTCCATCACTGCCACTGTCGCGATGCTACCGCAAGCGCTGTCCATTGCGCACACTTGAAAAATGCATATATGATGCGCCGTTTACACACACGCAATTTAATTTATTCCGTCTCCGGCGAAAAATATACCGTGTAAATTATATAGCATGGCACAAAAAACTAGTTTGAAACACCAATTATATATAACTAACTATATTCTGTGGTCGTATGTCGTAACGACGTTTGTCGTTTGGTGCAGTTATTATCTACCCATTTTCAGATGTTATCAAGATATCACTTATCTAGGCATATAATTGCATAAGGTAAATTGAATTATGTTTTATATGTAGGTATTATATTGAATGTAGGTATGTTCTTAATAAAATGAGTAACATCACGTTCGTTATTACAATACATACCCATTATATCGACATTTTAGAGAAAATAACATAATATTATAATATTAATAATTATTATAAATCTGTAGTACCTATTCTATGGTTGTGCACCACCAAATATTTCACCCACGAGCCGCTACTTCTGTTTAGTGTTAACTCTCTCGTAAATATGATTGTCCATTTACCTATTATAATGTTTTAATTTTCACAGCAACAAAGTCGATTCAAAATAAGCACACACATAATGTACCTAGTCCCTGTTACTATAAAAAAAATAGTACTACTCGTATCGGTTTAATTCACGGGCATCCGTGAACCGGGGTTAAAAATATTAATAAGACGCCACCATACGATTTTTAAGGGGTTCTGTATAGGTATTTCTTATGAAATTTTAAGAAAAATTAAAATCTTATAATTTAAAAATATATAAGTACATCTAGCTGTGTCAGTACCACATATTATTATTGCGTAATCACGATATTAGTAAACAAGACTATTTTGCAAGAAAAAATTGATCTCGGACTGTAGTAGTTAAAAAACCAAATTTTGACACAATATTGTATACAAAATTATCTGTATTCTACCATCATATTTTTTTCAATATCACAAGAATAACTGATGTTATGTCATCGGTAAAAAACCAAAAAAAAAGGGTTTTTTTTAAATTAATAACTTTTTTATTATTTATTATTTTTGAAAAAGGACAACGGTAGAACATAGACAATTATATCTACAATATTGTATCAAAAATAGGTTTCATAATTATAACTACAGCCCGAGAACAACTTTTTCTCGCAAAACAGTTTTTTACGATAAAATAACGCATGTGTGGCGTTCTCTTAAAGTTATTACTTAAACCGTTAAGTGTTAGCTTTGCGTCGACGTTGGTCACTTTATGACTGACAAATAGGCAACCGATAAATTATTATAAGTTTATAATAATTTATAACATTGATAGCTCACGTATTGCATTTAAAAAAAAAATGTATATAATTATCATTATTACATTATGTTCACTTACTTCTGACAATCGACTAGCCACTACTGCTCCTGCAGAACCGGCACCGACTATAATAAAATCATATTCGGTTAAGCCAAACGGTTCGTCCTGTGTCTGATGGCTCGAAAAATGTAGACTTTCGAATAACAATTCCAAATTATCCTCTAAAAGTGGTGGAAATTCATCTAGCTTACTGTAAGTTTGAGTCATAAACAACAGAATTAATTTGATAAATAGTAGCTTCCGCATCGTCGTAACTGTCGTAGTTAGTTTTGACAAATCGCTGAATTAAATTAATAAATTATTAATTGTTATAAAATATTATATGCTTATTTAAATAAACCATTATACCTATTAAAAAAAATTAAGATTGAACCATGTTAGTGCAATATAATTTATAATTATATAAAGTATGTCAGAATGCCCAATTTTAAAATATGCCCTTAAAATGGCCGTAACACGCTTAGGTAAGTCAACCTAAAAAAAAAAACAGTACGTAGTAATTAGTTTTTTTGTATTGTATATACATCAATAAACAATGATGGTATATACACACATCTAAAATTGATAAGTCTTTTACAAAATTTGTAAAGAAAATGTCGGTATTAATGTTGATATTGTCATTTTCGCTATAATCGATGATGAATCGTGTAATGGTAAACATTCAAGTACTTGAATCAAATTATCAAAATAAACAGAATCCAGATTCTAACATATATTTTGAAGCTCATTTGTTATCAATATTTCCATTAATAGCCCAATGTTCATATATAGATTTCTTTTGATAGAGAGTCAAATCCAAAATAATTCAGATAAGTTTATTTTTAACTGGTAAGATGCTAAAAACAATTTAATTTTAAATGTGATTTATAAAATCAATGTGGATACTTATCCTAAATAACACGTAAATAAAATAAATCTATGGCTAAACTAATCTCCGCGATGAGTGTGATATTAAATGTTTTTGGAGAGGTGGAAACAAAAATATTTTCAATAAAATTGGAGTATCCAATTTATTTAACATAACAAAAAAAGAAAAAATGATACATTTTAAAATGTTATAGTGATTAAATATCACGAGTACTAGTCAAATGTATATTGAATGGCGAGCATCGAAAATATCACTATTTAATTAATCCTTTTATTCAAAGTGTGTTCGTCAATAATATCTATTTATGCATAAGATACACAATATACTAATGTACTAACTTTATTTTTTCATTGTTCTTGAATAGTTAAAAACCATAAGAGAAATATAAAGTAGATAACCGTGATGGATATTGAATAGATAAATGCCATACATTTTATTATAATGTCCCGGAAATCAGATTATTAATAGTTTTTTATTTATATGTTTGGAAGTTAGAAAAATGTACGGGTTCTGCAATATTGTCTTATATGGCCAATTTCGTAACATTGGTATTGTCCATATAACGCCGATTTTAAATATGTTGGTACCCGAGTTCAAAACCGGTTCTGTCTTTTTTCATTTTTGCACTTATTTATACTTTTATTATTACAATTCTTTAGCGCAAAAAAAAAAACTTTTTTATAACGGAATTCTATATAGGTATATACAAATCAATTGTCACATGTATGAAAGATCATGAGAATGGCTCGACCGATTATGCTGATTTTCTTTTTTTTTTTGTATTCGGAATTGTCAGGAAAAGGTTTATATGAAAGAAAATTTTGGAATAAATACTTTTAAAACTTGAACATTCTACATGCAAAAATATCATTTGAACTACTCTGTAGTATATAAGTTTACATATATCGACAGAAAATGTCTCTAGGAATCCAAAGAGTCCACTCCGAAAATTGATACTTAAATGGAGATGATAATATCGAATAAACAAATTTAATGTTCTAGTCTTCGGCGTTACCACCTCTCGAACATTCTCGAATATTCTATTGCCATCTTTTGGTAAAATATAAATAACAAGTTCGGAAATCATACTAAATGATCTAATTATTACTAGATGGCATCAGTATCAATAAAAATAATTAAAAATTACTCAGTTTTAATTAAAATAAGTCAATAAAATTGTTTAAAATTTGATGATGACATAAATTACTTTTAGATGTCCTCAATATAACCATTTGGAACTGTTGTACATACAATATAGATCAAAAAGTAAATACGTATGGTCACCATAAGTCACACCTCCCGGGTAGAAATATTGGTGTTCAGTTCGTGGCATATGTAAAATGTATTGGTCCCTGGACCAACACTGAAATTTGAATACCACAAGACCATTAAAAGTATCAGACTCGGACACCTATGTTCAAATGGTGTCCTAATTGTTATATGGTTCAAATGAAAAAATAAAAATAAATCGCAAAATTTGTGGGCGGCGTGACGAAAATCGAACCGGCGATGGATCCGTGGATAGTTCAGATTCACAATTGGATCTGGTAGGTGGTATTGCAATCGGGTTCTAGAAATTTTTTTTATTTTTGACGAAATTTTATTTTTATTTTTTAATATTTTTTGCATGTCATAACATATAAGCCCAAAATTTCACCCCCCAACACCCCAAAATATTTTTTAAAATGAAAAAAATCATAAGTTCATGAATAATTGACCAACAATAAAGAACAGGCCTTTTTTATGTACCACATTTCTAAAGACACTGTTGAAATGTTTCACATTTTTTACGGTTTTTCTTTTACAGAGTTGTTCCAAATAGTGTCACCACGTCGTCCATTTTTTCTTCATTTTTTGTTTGAGGTGGGAAGGGAAGGAGTGTTATTGTATTTATAATATTTATGGTGTATTGATAATTTAAAAAAATAAAAATCAAAGAAGTGGATGATTATGCGAACGTACTATTTTAACTACAACAAATAATAATCGAACTAATATAATAAACTCGCAAACAATTAGTGAATTTAAAGCAATAGAAATGGATTACTTATTCATTGATACAGTTATCAATAGTGAAGAATCGGTACATTTTCTTACAGAATTCTTAAATTCCTAAATACCATCCCGTATGCCTAAAATTAAATTAAATTAAATAAAATAAAATTAATAATAACATTTTCATTAAAAATTGTGCACGGACGAAGCCGGATAATTCAGCTAGTATTAATATAATATAATATTAAAATAGATAAATGGCCCTGTGGTAGTCATACTTATGTGCTTTAGCATACCTATACGCAGTGGCGTATTTATGGGGGTCTACCTAGTTTAAACACCTCCCCCCATTACCAAAATAAAAATAACAAAAAAATGAATTATGGCTATTTTTGCTGTTGGTTTGGTTTATATTTTATAATAATTTATGTTTTCGATGAGATTAATCCGATGACTTTGAACTACTATTTATGTTCTTTGGCTTATTTTATTCTATGATATTACAAATTTATATAATAACAGTTATTTTGCAATGTGGACACAAAAATGATTTAAGATTCAAATATTGTTTTTCTTTTTTTTCTTAAGAAAAATGTTTGCTTCTTATCAAATAAATTCGCGCGTATTCTATCTATTCTGTGGTATCAATTTCTAGATAATTTGCATTAGTAAGACTTAAAATGTAAAATTCTTCAATGAGATTTTGTTTTTACCCAATATTTAATAAAATATTAACATTAGTCCAAAATACAAGCGTTCCAAAATATATCACTCTCCCTTACACATGTTTTTCATTTGTTCATTTTAAGTTCGTAATATTCATTCGTAATATCGTTCGATATTTCTATACTGTGAAACATGCATTTTAAAATAACATAGTTTTTACGTCCACCCCCCCCCTTCCAAATAAATGACTATGGCGGGGAATACATTTTCTCGACCTCCCCCATCACAAATTTCCAAATACGCCAATGCCTATAGGTATTATATATTATTTTACCTGTATGAACATAATATCTGAAAAATATTTTAAACATTTTCAAATGCTGTTACAAATAATAATAATAAAATACGAGATGAAGAGGCACTAAAATATATAGGTACATTTTAGCCAAATATAAATTGATTATTTGTCTTCAAATCATAATAAGATGTTTATATATATATATATATTTATTTAAATTATACTTAAATGTTTATTCAACATTGCATTTTCAGTAGAAATAAAATGTGTTTTTACAATTAGTAGGTACATACATTTAAATATTTAATTTTGATCATGTAGGGTACCTTATTTTTCGGTCCGTATCGTTTTTGTTATGTTCTGTGCTTATAAGAAACTCCGGGCATAAAATAGTTAATTATTACTCAGTTTTAATAAAATAAGTCAATAAAATTGTTTAAAATTTGATGATTATATAAATTACATTTAGATGTACTTAGTACAACCATTTAGGACTGTTCAAATTACGTCATTCTAGCTACACACAAAAAAAATATATAAAAAATCGGTACGTACAATATTTTTTAATAGCCATTTAAATATTTTGGTTATGAAATGTGTTAGAATTTTGGGGAAATAATGAATCTATAAATTTGAAATTTCACCAAAAACGTATATGTAAGTACATTATGAATACAAAATATTTTTTTAATTTTTACTTATTTTTGGGCTACTAATATCAATTTTAAATTTTGAGACATTTAATTCATAACAGGTATAACTTTTCAACTTTGAATTCGATTTTTCGACTTTTTTTCTTGATAAATGTGTACCTATTTTTAATTAAAAAAATAATGGTGGAGTCAGATTTGGCGATTGGACTTCGTTTTAAAGTTATATGAAATTCAAATTTAGTGATTTAATATGTTCCTTTAGTAGCTTAATTTTTCTAAATAATTTCTCGATATTTGTACATAGTTTAATGGTAGCCAATGATATTTTCATGCGCGGGGCCCTCGATTCAATTCCCGAAATTTCCAACAAATTTTTTGCACTTTTTCAACTTTTTTTGGTCTTTAAATTTATTATCATATTATTATATATTATTAGTATAATCTACACTAATTTTCAAGTATATCTACTAAAGTTTCGCTCAAAATCTTTTTTTTTTTCGAAAGAAATTATTTATCATCAAATTTAATATATCGATCATATATATATTATATTATATATACTATATATATATCATATTATATATTATCATATATATATATATATATATATATATATAATCATTATTATCCTACCTAACGTGCAAAGTGCTTCCAAACTTTTTATATCATAAAATAGTAATTTTAAGTTTTATGACCTGAATATTTGTTTGCTGATTTCAACGTTTAAAATTTGTTTCTGAAATGTGAATAATTAAATACGCTTAATTATGCGTCATATCAATGTACCCGAGTACAGCATCACTGGTAAGACAACAATTTGGATAAATACAGTTCCCTTGACCGAATTATAAACATTAATGGAAACATTTCCACTTTATTTATAACGGGAATTATCACTTTTTTTTTATATAGGTAACTATAATTCAATAGATAATTTTTAGGCTTATAAACATAAGTTTAGACACCTTATATCCCTGTTGTGTCTGTCCGTATGTCCGTAATTATTAGCACATTTAGTAAATAGTTATAAGTTTGTGAGGTGGAAACCGGTCGCCACCGAGTCGACGAGGTGCAAAAGTTGACGAACGACAAATATTCGATACCTAAGCAAATAAAGACTAGAGACGTCTCAATAATTAATATTCTAAACCACGAACTAAGATATGCATATCTTGAGCTATCATATGTGCTCTAAACGTTAATACGGGTCACTCTGACTCAAAACTGGCGAACAGCTGTTATTAATTTCACCCCCAAGATTGTATTGGTATATTGCCTGTATTAACCACCAGGCGCTTCGTTCTAAAGAGCATATTTTTAAATTTGTTTCCCATTTAGCGTATTAAATATTTGTCGATTTACAGGCACGGAAAGATTTTTTAGTATTTAAAAATATTTAGTTCGACTACCTAGTTAATTTATTAATCATGGCCCTGCTTATAATTTTTAATAGTAATGAGCAATAAGCACACAATAAATACCTAGAATAGTAATATTCTGTGAACTGTGGTAGGTACCTATCAAGTCTGTACTCTATGACCTATGTAATATTAATTAATAATAATATAGTTATTATATATTATCAAATATTTCAAATGATTTAACGTTTAAAGAATTTGATATTATTATGAATGTAAAATCGTATAATTTACAATAAGGAATAAATATGACAATAAAACCAACAATAATACAGTCTCGGGGGGAGGGGGGGAATTGATAACAGCAGTTCGCCACATTATTTGTACATAGTGTCCTGTATTAACGTTTAAAATATTTGGTTGTTTCCTAAAATCGTTTTTCCAAGTCCGTATTCCCAAAATCCGTGCACCCGTCATACCACCGCCGTACGACCACGTATAGTAATGAGAGACAACTTTGGGCCGATGTCTCAACGTCTATTTGTTCCATTGATATTTATACCAAATTCTTAATTTTAAAATTAAATATTTTATTAATAATTCTTCAAATATAAAATAGAGTAGACACTGTCTCATTGTCTCTTATGACGCTCTCGGACAAATAGTATTTGTTTCTTTTAATACAATTTTTAGATTGATTGTCTACAATTAGAAAACCGGAAATTCAACACACTCACAGAGTGAGCTTTCCAAACCGGTTTACAACTGTGATGTCAAAAATTGGCAATCAAATTATATTTCAACACGCATTTAAATTAACTAACATTCTATAAAATACATCATATTCGTAGGTATATAATAAATCTTATATTTATTATTAAAACTCCACTCACTTTATGATATATATTTCTGTCACCAACTACCTATTACTTAGGTGAACGCGTATTACCAATAAGGACTCTAGCTTTAACTTCTGAGAAATCTATATAAATAAATCTAGCTATTGGTATACATTTTTTTAAATAATCTACTTTTTTTCGTTATTTTTTGAGGGGTGTAACCCAGTGGCGGCTCGTGTTTAGGGGCGACGGAGCGATCGCACCCACCCCCCTCTAAAATTGTAACAAATCACTACAATAACAAGTTAGATATTGATTTAAATTTTAACAATTATTTTTTTTTACATTGTAATGCATTTTCATAATATTATTATCGAAAGTAAAAATTGTTTTCCATTGTTATTAGATAATCGCAGTTTGAAAATATATTTAGGTATATCTATAGGCACGGTTGAAATAGGTACCTAATACCCAGTGGCGGCTCGTGGGCTTTGAAAATGGGAGGGTGATTAAAAATTATTAATTTTTTAAAATCATAGAATGCAATAATAATTATGTACCCACCAATTTAAAAGGTATTTATTAAATTAAATGAATACCATATAGAAAAACAAAAATATAAATATGTTTTACAAAAAACGAAAATTATAAAATAATAAAACTAATTCTTATATATTTTATACTCAAAATTTAAGAGTCTATCTTTCATTTCACTAAACAAGTCTTCCAAGTTGTTTTCAATTTTTTGTTAATATGATACTGAATTTTTATTTACTGTATTATCTATATCTATATCTATATATATATATATATATAAAATAACTTGTCCTGACTGGTTCATCATCGCCTAGTCGGAACCGCTGAAACTATGAAAATGAAATTTGGTGTGTAGTTTCGTTTCATGATGTAGAAGCCCATTAAGAAAGGATTTTGAACATTTTTGATTTTAAAGGGTTGAAATGAGTAAAAATGGGTATTTTACGTGTAAATTTGTTATTGTAATTTGTTTATTTGAGTTTCCCGGGTAACGATTTCAATTGTATTTAGTTTATATAATTTAACTGTTAATTTAATTTAATTATAATGGCTCACAAGGATGGCTTTGACCCTCTCAATAGAATATTAAAAGATATAAGAGGATGTAATAGTTTGATGAGTGGAGTTTCCGTGCTGTTTGCAAGAAATTTTCGGCAAACATTACCCGTTATACCTAGGGGTACAAGGGCTGATGAAGTAAAGTCGTGCCTAAAAGCTTCATATTTGTGGCCACATATCCAGAAAGTTTCACTTCATAAAAATATGAGGGTCCATTTGAAAGGTGACAGATCCGCTGGGATTTTCGCTGAGATTTTACTCAAAATAGGAGACGGAAATTTTCCTGCATTAGAAGGTGAGATCACTATTCCTTCAAATTTGGGTAGAGTTATTAGCTCTTTATCAGAACTAACTTCTAGAATATACCCTGATATAATTAACATCAAGGAGAAACCCTCCAAATGATTGTGCGGGCGAGCCATCTTAACTTCAAAGTACGACAAGGCAGCCGAAATCAATGAAATCAATGAAATTTTAATTAAGTGCATTTCAAAAAAATGCTGTTGAATATAGATCTTTGGATTCTATGATCCAAACGGATGACGCTGTTCACTACCCTTTAGCATTTCTTAATACTCAGAATCCTTCTGGTCTTCCATCACAAGTCCATATGCATGTCGGGCGATTATTCGTATCGCTCCGGCGGCCGTATTATTACCGAATTCCTCCTCCTATGTTTTTGTGTTTTGTTCATATAGGTTATAACGAGCGATTATCACCGTCGCCCCTCCCCCTCCCATCACCGAACGCTGTTGGATATTCGTTGTATAATAGATACCTACTTCAACCGTGCTATTACCTATATATATTTTTAAACTCCGATTAACTCGTAGTGTTTTCATAACAATGGAAAACAATTTTTACTTTCGTTAATATTTTAAAAATGTATTACATTGTAAATATAAATAATTGTTAATATTTAAATCAATATATCTAACCATCGCCACTGCTAATACCTATTATTATTATTCATCTACGATCTACAACGGTTGTCGAGTATTGAACAGCGCTCGAAGTTGGGGCGACGTTGACAATCGCCCGACATAACTATATGATCAAAACACAACAACATAGGGAAAAAAAACATTCGGTAATAATACGGCCGGCGGGGCGATACGAATAATCGCCCGACATGCATGTGGAATTATGGACTGCGGAATAATGCAGAATGAGTTAACGTGTACCTACTTTACTGTAATTACTATTCACTGTGTGTTCGTGACGAGTGCATATTTCTGTATTTCTTTATTATTTTATATTTATTTAATTTATTGTTTTATTATTGGTGTATATTATATTATTATAATATAGTAGATAAAAAATTCAAAAAGTATCATATTAAGAGGATGTAAGGGGTTTATATATAGGTAGGCATATTTTAGACCGTTTTATGAAAAATAAAAATCTAACAATTGAAAAATTTTTATATGCATTTTTAAAATTACTAATAATTGGTCCCATTACTATATCATTTTTATTATGGTTGCTTTTTATGAACTAATACAATTTTATTGAAAATATTACTATTGCATTTCTCGTTTATAACAACTTACAAATATCTTAGAAACATGAAACAAAAAACAATATTATCTAATGCCCTACGGAGCCATTTTTCGATATGTGTATTTAATCATGTTTTATGAATTGTTAAAACTCAACATTTTTGATTTTTTTTTAATAACTATAACTTTTGAAAAATTAAAAAATCGTTAAAAACTCCGTAAAGCGCTAGATATTGTTGTTATCTATAATTTGTTTTTCGTTTCATATTTCTAAGATGTTTGTAAGTTCTCAAAATTAAGAAATGCTAATACCTGAGTTTTTCATTGAAAATTATTTGCACTGACAACCTTTTAAGAAGGTTGAAAAATTTTATTTTGGGTAGCAAAAGTTGATGAAATGAATTGTACACGTAAAATTTAAGGAAAGACTAAGTAATGAGCGGGAAAATGATCAAGGGCAATAACCTAATAAACAAATAAAACATTCCGCCTCGCACCCCCTCTTTACCAAGTTAGGACAGTTAAATTACTTATCGCTAACAGTAATATATTTTTTTTAAATATCTTATATCAAAAATAATTAATATTATGATACGTGGGGAGAATTGTATAAAAATATAAGTATATGTGTACGTACCTACTGTTAAATAAATGTAACAGCTGCATATTATTAACTGCATATTACAAATGCTAATTATATTAAATAAATAAATAATATATGTAATATATCATATATTCATTTAAATTTTAGTTCAAACCACCAGAAATTTTTTTAATTCCAAATAACTCCAAAATTATCTGATTATGAAAATGTACTCATATCTTGTATAAATTAATAAATTTCAAATCAATTTATTAAATATTATATTATATTAATATTATATGCCCAGTTTTAAAGTACACGCTTTCAAAATAAGTGTAAATTTTTGACGAAAAAAAGTGGGAGAAGGGAGAAGAATGGAAAATGTCTACGAAAAATGTTAGGACATAACATCGTTCCGTATTCCCTACTACTTTCACCACTGATCGTAAATATATAATTGTAATAACATTGTGATTGCAATAATTATATTAAATTAATAAATAGTTATCATATTTGCCTGCTCTATTAAATATGCACTCTACAAAATTCAATAGGTTTTTTATACAAACACGATATATTTTTTAAATTTTGAATAAGTAGGTATGGGTAATTTAGTTTAAACAAAAATAAATCACGTTTTATAAAATTCATTGAAAATAAATTTTGTCTAGATTTAATTTAAGCATCTAAAAATGTCAACATTTTGCTTAGATATTACGGAGAGACTTGATTACATATTACCTATGAGAATATCGCACCTAAATGAGAAACATCGAACACAATTATTAAGTATTATTAAGTACAAAATAATATATCTCCTGTACCTATTGCGTAAATATTATATAAATATAGTTAATTTTTTTCTGGTTTATTATAATAAAATTAGAAATTTATTTAAATGTAATACTTACATAAACGTATATAATTATAGTTATGTTTTGAAAAAAGCTGTCAAGATACAGGTAGTGGAAGTAGGTCCATCGTCTTTCCAATATACGCGTGCGGACAGATATAGTATGTAGTATTATTATTCTATAAATAAAAAAAGAACGAAAAGCTTAAGTTTGAAAAATAACAAAGAACTAAGTTATACCTATAACACGCTAAGTTTGGTTTAATATACAATATTCTGTAAGTAATGAAAATAAAAATACCAAATAATGTTTATTTTGTCTAAAAACCAGTATGCGTCTTAATCCAGTATTTATAGACTAGTTCGACATTGGGTGATTAGAGCGAATTCTATGTCAAGTAAACCAAGTTTTCAAAAATATTTAATTATTATCGCCAAAAAAATAGAGATATTTGACAATAGGAATACAAAAAAAATTATTTTATTACAGTAAACGGTTGGAAATATTATAGTTCAATTCTAATAAATTATACCATAATTTAGTTAAAACAACTATGCCCACGTGGTTAGAAGTATGTACATATAACATATAATCATTATAGTTGTTTAATTACTATATATACCTATGTCCTATATAATAAATATTTTTAAAAGTATTTACTGTAATAGCACGTAATAGAAATTGATAATGACGTACTAAAGTCTTATCCACTCGACTACGTCTTAAATTTAAATGCTTACTCAGGTTATATTAATTTGATTAAAAAATAACGTGAAAATTCTCATAAAAATATTATACACTTTATTAATTAATAATTTAAATCATAGGTTGTCATTTGAAAATCGAATGTTGAAATATTTTTAACAAATACCTACTGTAGGGCGATAAAAATTTAAAAAATAAAAGAATACATTATATATATATATATTTATAGTATTTAAATAACTTACTGAAAAAAATTTCACAAAAATTATTTATGCTTCCCGAGATATAGAACATCATAATAAAATCCCCCTATATATATTTGTAAATTGTATTCCTTGTAAAATTCATAGTTAGACACTTGAAAATATTCAGCTGAAGGTCTAGATTAGTATATATCATTCTATATATAATATAATAATAATAATAATAACATAATATACATAATTGATATTAGTAAAAAACTTAGTAATATTTCATGGCTTTTGTCCAATTGTAAATTAGAAAATTATTGGTAAATATTTCAAATTGTATAAATATAATATTTCGTCAGTTATATAGTCGATACAATAAATAATTTTCGGAAAATATGCTATCAGATGCGGAATTCAATATAATCCAAACAGCCTATCCCACGGAGCTCCTTTAAGATCTTATATAGGAATCCTATTTGAAGACTAAATATAAATTAAATCTACATAAACATAAAATATTACTTTTTAATTTACATAAACAAACATGAAACAGAAAATTTTAAAAAAGTTATTCATTTTGTAAAAGTTATTTTTTAGGTGATTTTTATAGTTGGCATATAACATCAGTTATACTTGTTATATCGAAAAAAATACGATGATAGAACACATAATTTTGTGTAAAAATTAGGGTTTTCAAATACCACTACAGCCCGAGAACAATTGTTTCTTGCAAAACAGTTTTGTTAACAAACATCGTGATTACACAACAATAAAAAGTGGTACTGACAAAGATCTATTTTAAACTATTTTTAAAATGTACTCAAATATTTTTAAATTAGGTACATATATGAAATCAGTTTGGGTTTATGCCTGGGAGGTCAACAACATAGAATAAGGATACAATGGAGCCAATATTTTGTGTGAGACAGATTGTAGAGAAGTACAGAGAAATGAAAAAGAAATTGTGTATGATATTTATTGATCTAGAGAAGGCTTATGATAGGGTTCCTAGGGAGATCTTAAAGT
>JAIPRL010007546.1:0-23123 GCA_025469235.1 Pemphigus obesinymphae
CGTCTGCATAAAGAATTTAAGTCTACTGGAGATTATATTAAATATAATGAATTTTCTCGTTTACGTAGTTTATGTAAAGTTGAATCAAAAAAATGTAGATCACGTTACTTAAAAAATGTTCAAATTGGTCTCACACAGAATCCTAAATACTTTTGGCGCTATATTAAAAACTTAAAATCCGATAATGAAATACCTAATACTATGTTATTTAATGATAAATCATCAACGGGAGGTGCTGAGGTGGCAAACTTATTTAAAGAATGTTTTAGTTCAGTCTATTCCAACTTAAATTTAAATATAAATAATTGTATTAATTATTCAAAAAATTTTATGGATATAATATGTAATCAACCATTTATAAAATTTTTGACAAGTGATATTTTTGAAGCTTTTACTCCTTAGATTTGAATCCATGTCCAGGACCTGATGGATTACCTAATATTTTATTTCGTTCTTGTATATATTCTTTATCAGTTCCCATACGTAATAAATCGGAATCCAAGAAATGCTATAACTCATTTCTAACTCAATCTGAAACCATAATAAATCTAAACCCTAGATCTTTTAGGACTTTGTTTGCAATAATGGTATCCCCAATACTCTTAACTTAAATGGCCTGTAATGCTCAGGACACGATTCGGTCCCCAACCTCTTTTCATAATATTTTAACATTGTATACGTTTCTCAACTATTTAACCACCACACTATTATTCCTTTCTTGTAATATGCTCTACCAAGTAACTGTTCATTTATTATGGAGGATATTGATGCCGGTCTGAAGAAAAAAAATTTAAAAAATGTTAAATTTGTGGTTTCAGACAGTATATCAGGGACGTTCTTATATAACATAAGATCTTATCTTTGTTTTCCTCCCTGGTTGATTTTTAGGCGCTTTATGGGCACTGGAGTTTTTTCTTCTATGTTTAAAATGAGCTCTGTTACTCCAATATTCAAGTCTGGGGACAATTCCATTAGTTTCCACAGTACTACATTGCCAACCTTTTGGAACTTTTAGTACTACGATATATTCAGCTTCCAGTAAACTCTATTCTTATTGATGAACAGTTAACCCTGAGGTTTCATGGGGGGTTTGCTGTACCAGCCCTGCTCGGCACCTTCTATTAGCGCTGTGCACTATTCAAGAGACCGGCAGGCATCTGACCCGCCACGGCGGAGTCGCCTCTCCGCGGCGGCCCTGCGTCGACATATGGAAGACGAACACCGGCCTGTCCCCGAAGGCACGAACCGTACCGAATTCACCGATGGGGTCTCACACCCCCGCCCGTTATTTACGACTCCGGTCAGAAGGGAGTCTATCCTACTCCTGCCAGATGTTTGGTTACAGGCAACCTTCGATGTTATGCCGATAAAACGGTTCAATACTCCGGGTGGGCGATCGCGCAGGGGGATACCCCTGCGCGATCCTAACACCGTAGGATTTTCACCTAGCCAGACTTGGCTTTAAACCACATAGTAGCTCCCGCTACCGCCACCGCGGAGCCAAAGCCCCCCGATCAAGGTCACCCCGGATCGGGGTTAGGACGGGTAACTACCTGGCTTGCGCCGTTGTGCATGGTCGCTCCCGACCATCCCATGGTATCGATCGCAATCATCGGTGGGATCTTGCGTCATTGCTAGTGCGTCGTCGTCCTAAGACTCAGCAGTGGTTGACTGCCATGATTTATTTGCGTGTGTGCAGGTTACGGCTGACCTTTTAACGGACGGTCGTCTGAGGGCGGTGGTCGCGACCCTCTGGTTAGGCTTAAGGGATCCCAGATCAACCCCTTATTGATGAACAGTATGGGTTTAGATCTGGTCATTGTACCGCCCTTGTCGACTGTCATTTTTCCTCATACCAAAGAGATTCACTATTAAAATCAGTATCGTCATCCATCATCATTATTAGTTTTATTATTATTATGTTTATTAGATATATTGAGTTATATTAGTTCGTTTATGTTATTATTTATTATCAAAGTTGGAAAAAACCCGAGTTTTTTTTTAAACCCAATTGGGTTGGGTTAAATTGGTTTTTCTCCATAAAACCCTAAAAAGTCCAATATTACCCTGGGTGTTTTAAGAAAATTCTTTGGGTGAATTTTAATGGGTTTTATTTAAAAAAAAAAAAATCATTTAAACATAAAATTATTTTAACAATTTCGTTTTAGATGCTTTTGAAAATTATAATCAAGTGGTCTACACCGACTTTACTATAGCCTTTGATCAAGTTGACCACAAAGTTCTTGTTGAAATTCTCTAGAAATACGGATTTAGTGAGCCGCTGCTATCATAGTTTAAGTCATATTTATTTTGCAGAATTTAATAGGTAAAATTTTAGGATGCAAATGAGTTATTTCTAATGTATCTTTCTGGTGTTTCCCAAGAAGGGCATTTAACTCCATTATTATTTTTACTATGTATTAATGACATAAAAAAAAGTGATAAATTGCCAATTCCTTATGTTTGCAAATTATTTAAAGCATTTTTGTAAAATTGTGACTATTGATGACTGTATAGATCTCTAGAATGAATTAAATACTGTTATTTCGTGATTTAATTGGATTGTAGCTCAATATTAAAAAATACCAATCTATGAATTTTACTAAATTGCGTTTAAATATTTGTCATACGTACATGATTAATGGTTCTAATATAGATAACATTTCATGTAACAAAGACCTGAGAGTTATATTCAATGTGGATTTCGACTACCAACCATACATCGATAATATTTGTTGCAGGGTGATTAAGACGCTTGGTTTTGTAATATCATCTAAAGACATCTAATAACATCTAAAGACTTTATGTTTTCTATCTCACTTAAAATAATTTATTGCCTCTTGTTCGGTTACTTTTAGAATATGAGTCTGTTCTGTGGGATCCATATACATCTAAAGATTTTTCCCGTCTAGAGCGGGTATAAAGACGCTTTTTATATATACGCTTTGCATATATATTAAAAATTCAACTTCCTCAACACGATTACCTTCCTGTTATGAGTGAAATTTGCCTTGATACTCTGGCAGACAGAAGAGTTAATGCAAACTTAATATTTATGAAAAAGCTCGTTGATGGTTGTGCCGATACCTCTACTCTTCTATCTAAATTAATTTCAAAGTCCCTTCATGTTCAACGAGACTTAAAGTTTCTATTATTATTCTTTTCCGTTTAACCAATTACGATCGCAACCATCCTCTGAACCGAATGTGCTTGGTAAATAAAAATGCTACTTTTTTTATTTATTAGTTTTATTTTTATTTTATTTATTATTTTTTATGTCTAGTCTTAGTAGTATTTCATCGTATTTGTATTATTATACGTTTGTATTGTCATTATGTTTATTGTTTATTATTATTAATATTATTTTCCATTATCGTGTAACACTTACTTGGGTATTGTCAGTTAATGATTTAAATAAATAAATGAATATTATACAGGTACGTATATTACAATTTTTATGTATATTATAACAGAATTAGAGGGTAAGGCTTAAAAAAATCTCAATTCCGAAAAATAAAAGACATTCTATAGTATTACGTATATAATTAAATGTTATAACTTATTACGCTAGAATCATTGATTGTGAATATTGGTATTTGGTTCTCTATTTTTGTTGTTATCTTCATTCGATTTTTGTTCACGATTTAAACCATATATATAACTAAAACAAACATAATAAAATAAATATATTAATAGGTATATACTTTTGAACTTCTAAAAAATATAATATAGAATTAGAAAATAATTATGTATAATAACATGAATGATGAATTGTTCAAGTTGAGATAAAATAAAAAAACATAAATAATACTTAGGTAGATACCTAAAAATTAATACAAGTGGCGTTGTTAGTACAATACTGATTAAAAAAAATGCACTGGGCATCGTTTCAAATGTACAATTATATAGAAAACTGTATAGAGGTAGAATTCCACATTGTACGGTACTCTCCAAAATTAGTTTTATAGAATTCATTGCACCTGTAATATACCAAAAAAAAAAAAAATATATTATACTGTGTTAAATTATTGATATAAAACACGAGGCTAGACGGTTACGAGCTTAAAAGTTAAAGTTTTTAAATTGTTAATATTTTAAAATAACTCTTAAGCTAATAAGTAACTTTTAAAATAAACTAATTAAATATCTCAACGAGTTAGTTTTTACAACAAATATTTATTTTAACCTAATAAGTTATTTTTATAAACTTTTTATTTTTTATGAACTAATTAAACGAAATAAGTTGCCCAGACTTGCGTAGACATAAACTTATGATTAAAAGTATGATAAAGTTATGATTAGTAAATACTAGAAGTGAGTCGAACATTTCAGAATTTGAACTTGATCAAAGATTTCGAACTCCAGAAAAATCTCGAATTTTTTAAACTCGAACTTTTTTCACACTCAAACATTTTTAACACTAAACTAATGATGACCTTTTTTAAATAATAACCAATAGTGGCTCGTGTTAAGGAGCACTGGCGCATGTGTACCGCCTATAATTTTAGTAAATTAGCGTGTTTTTATATAAGATACAATTATTATTTATTTATTGCTGTTTTAGTAATTGTCATGCCCGTGAATATAATTAATGTAAATATTATCATATTATCTAATTATGTATTGTTGGTTGCTATGGGTAGCCGTTTAGTCGTGACCATAGATTACATATAGTGGTCTTGGTCACTAACGTGATGCTACCGCAGCGCTGTCCGGTGAGCACACTTGAAAAATGCATTTCCAATGCGCTGTTTCCTCACACGCAGTTTTATTTTATTTTCTCTCAGGTGAAAAATATACCGTTTAAATTATATAGCAATGTGCACAAAATTGGTTTGAACCACCAACCAGCTATGTATTTCTAACCATTCTGTGGTCGTATGTCATAACGACGTTTGTCGTTTGGTGCAATTATTATCTACCCATTTTCAAATGTTATCAGGATATCACGTATCTTAGTTATATAGTCATAAGATAAATTTAATTATATTTTATATGAATATAGGTATGTTCTTAATAAAATGATTGACATCACCTTTGTTATTACAGTAATACAATACCTACCTATTATATCGATATTTTAGAAAAAAAAACCTAATATAATATTGTTAATAAATATGTTATTAATCCGTAGTGTTTTTTATTGTCTACCACCAAATATTTCACCCATGAGCCGCTACTGAATATTATTTAAATATTTCTTCGGGACAGTACTGGTTCGAGTTCAACATACAACTATAGTTCGGTTCACGTTCGGTTTCGATTTTAAACTTCAACACCTAAATTAGACCTACCTCTAGTAAAATATACGTTTAGTTACCTAATTCATCGGGCCCAACACATTTTGAAGCTATAGAACTCGTTATTGACAAAGCCGCACCTCGAAAAAGTTCTAATGGAGGCACTGTAAAAAATTTCGATATATTAATACGGGTAGGTATTTACTTGAATTTTTATTATTTCATAATTTAGGTTTGATAAATCAAGAAAATTAAATTTAAGGTAATCCTAGTTCTAACATGAAAATTTCTTTAACATGACTAATTGTCTTTCAAAAATTATTATAATACATAAGTACACATATTATATAACCATTAAATGATAAAAAAAAAAGATTGTTAAACAAGTTAAATTTCAAGTTTGATAATTATTTGTAAATTTAAAAGTTTAATAATAGCATTAATACTACATATTATATATTGAGTTACTACAGCTTATAGTAAAAATATATCCTATAATATAAAATGCTTTAATAATATCACGTTTTATAATATTAAATTTTAATAAAATAAATCGTTATTAATACACAACCATTATATGTAGTTGTAAATCATAATACTCGTGTTGATAATAGTCTGTAATATATTACAATGGTCACAAAAAATGGAAAAACTTGTGAGAAACATAATATTTTACAGAATAATGTTACTTAATAGTACATATTTTTTAATTTATTTAGGTAAACGGTATAATAAACGGTGCTCAAATGTCGTGATCAGGGAGAAATAATGGTAATATTAGGAGTGATTCTATTGAATATATGGAAAATCACAGATATGTGAGACATGTGATAATAGAGAGAGCTTAATGGACAGATTACAGAGTTAAACTTAAAGAAATAGGATTTTAAGAAAATATTATTCTTAACTTTGCTGGGAAATAAAGGCTATGCATTTATTTCCCATTAATAAATAATATTGTTACAAATTTACAAATATCTTACAATAATATTGTAAACAAAAAAATGCATTAATTAATTAATTAGTTATCTTTATAAATTTTCCAAACAAAATGATAAAAATTACTACTATCTGAAAAATGTTGTCTGAACATATCAATCCAAAGCTGAATACATATAAATTACAATACATATAAATTTATAAAGGCTCTAAAAAACCCGCCTTATTAGTGATTCATTACGTGATAGTTTATAATTTAGCATGTCTATGGCGTGTAGCTCAAGTGTGTATGATTGCAATTTATGATTTCTTGTTGAATATAACTAATGTATGCCTAGCTTATGCTTTCAAATATTTTAGATTATTAGCCTATTATATTCTTAGTAAACGATTCCAAACTTAAAACTAAAAAACATTTGTAATCTTACCTAATATCATTAGCCACGATTGGGAAACTAAAAGGAATGCTATCGCAGCTAATACATCAAATATTGAAGCTATAGTACCAATCAGTGCATCGTTCATTTTAAATTTGTTACTTAAAATACTTAATGCAACCAAATTACCTAGAAATATAATGTAAAAGTATATTTATAATTATAATACAAAATATAATAATATTAAATTTAATTGAATACAAAATTATATAATTAATTTAATAATTCCAACGAAAAGATAATTTTTTTTTTACATTTTATCAATTTTCCATGAGAAAACCGATTTGATAGTGATTGCTCTGAACTGAAAACATTTAATACATATGTATTTCTATTCTTCTCCTCTTAAATGAGCTTCAGATTCGCCAATATTTTTCTATTAGATTTTGAATAAAGTATATTTTTAAAGTATATATTAAGTTATCGTATTATCAAATTTGATTGTATTTGTATAATATAAATATAATAATTAAAACGCATTTTTTAAAATTTTCTGAACTTAAAATTTCGAATTATATCATTTTGAAGAACCAATATTTTTATAAATTACTATTGTAAAACTTTTATTGAGCATTTTTATTTAAGTATATAAAATGTTAAGAGGATGTCGTGTGCGCACCTGCATTATTGTCGTGTAGTAAATAGGTTTGGTACTTATTGATTTAAAATTAAAGGATGGACCACGACTTCTATTGTACTTCTAGGAAGATTCTTTTTAAAAATGTACTTGAATATTTAATAATATTACAAATTAATTTTTCTAATAAGAATATTGGGTTATATATTACATTTTTAATAGTAATGAAATATATAGGCTTTCCTATTTAAACAAAAATTTAATATAATTATTATTAAAGTGAATTTTAACTGTTCATATTCTGTAGGTACATACTGAATGAAAATGTATTATATATTTTTAAACAAATATCATAACTACACTGTATAAATTATATTAAGATATTATATAAATATTTTATTTAATTCTTAATTAATATTTTATTTTATTCTAAATGAATAACATTATTATTAATATATTGATAATATATTATATAAATTATTTCTGTGATGAGCATACCGCAGCAAACGTTTTGTCGTCATTTAGCATGCTTAATAAATGTTTTCCGGACTTTCAAGTTGACATCAACCTTGTTCGGGACAAAATACACCTTGAACGCGAACCACTCCGTACATGAAATTAGGAGTTGACCCGTCGAAACCAGGAGGGTGAATCTAATCTCACCATCACCTAACAATATGGCGTTCCCTGTGACCAGAGCTTCAGATCAAAATACCGCTCCCCCATGCTTGTCCACACAAGCACATAACAAAATCTTCTTGTACTATCCCTAGTTATGACTTCTATCAAAACTGTCGTGGACTCTGCACAAAATTTTCTATTTTCAAATGTAATATTTTATTTTTCGATTACCTGTTTTTAATCTTTACCGAAACCTGGTTTAATTCTAACATTAATTCTTGTGAGCTTGGTCTTACAAATTACAGTATTTACAGGTGTGATCGCTCTCCTCTCACGAGCTCCTGTGAATGGTGTGTGGGAGTACTGATTGTCATTTATTATGATATTCCTTCTTCATCTATTCTCCCTCTTTTCAGCCAGTTGAGCAGCTATTTGTTGGTTTTTCCCTCAGCTCTCATAATTTTATTATCTGTGGTGACCATCTTTCTTCGTCTTGTACTCATATTCGTCTCACTTATTTTCTGTTGACCACATTCTCTTCAAATATCCCTCCTATACTCGTATATTCATATTCAGTGGTGACAATAAACTTTCGGAAATTTCCTGGTCTAATGACCGTCATGGATTATGTTACTCTACCACTTCATCCACCATAACCTTAGTATTTCTGAATGTTTTTCACTCCAGTGTTTCTATCCATTATATAACATATTTAACTCCATGGCTTCCTTATTGATTTTACTCTCACAAATTCTCAGTATCTGTCTATATCTAGCGCCCATGAATCTGCTTTTCTTCCCGATGCTTACCACTTTCCCTTCTCTATTTCTGTTGATCACCTCATACATCACTACCAGCCTGCTTTTTCGTTGTCTTTCAATAATTTTTCTCGTGTCAACTAAAAATCTATAAATAACTTCTTTAATTAATTTAATTGGGAACTTACTTTTTCTTCTTATAACGCAAATGAGTCTATGACTGTGCCTCTTGATGCAATTTACTCCTTTATTCTCTCTATTGTCCACAAGTCACTCTTCGTCCTTCTGATTTTCCTGCTTGGTTCACCCCAAACCTTAAGAACATAATGGTAAACAAAAATCGTTGTCACCCTAAATAAACACCACCAACTTTCCTTATTTGATTATAAAACTTTTCTCTCCTCCGTGCCAAATGCAAATTCTCATCTAAAAAGTATAATCGTGAATTTATATCCCGCACTCACACTAATCTTCTCTTATCCCTCGTTCTTTTTGGTAATTTGTTCGTTTTTTGTTCTATTAATACGGATAATCTAGTCTTTCAGTATTTCTCATCTGTTTATTCCTCCGCTTCGTCTTCCTCTTCTCCTCCACCTATAAATGCCTCATCACTATCCTTTCTTCCTAGTTATGTATATACCTCTGTTAAGGATGTTTCCAATATCTTGGCTTCTCTTCGTAACCTTAAATCAGTTGAATCTGATGGTATCCAAAGACATTTTCTTTTTAAACTGTTTGATGTCCTTGCTTGGCCTCTCTCTTTTATTTAAAAAAAATCCCTATAAACAGAAGTTTTCTTTTCTATCCTCAAACTTACCACGATTATTCCTATTCCCAAATCAGATAACCCAAGCAATGTTACCAACTACCGTCCTATTTCAATACTCCCTCACCTATCTAAAATATTTAAGACCTTGGTTCTCAACTCAATTTATCCACCTTTAACAATCTTCTCGGCGATGAACAACATGGGTTTCGGTCCGAATGCTTAAATACTACTAGTAATCTTATTTCCACCACCTTCGTATACACATTCAATTGATCGTGATCTACACAAATTTAGCAATTGACAGAGTTGATCATTCATTACTTATTAATTCACTCGACCTCCTTGGTATTTGTAATCCTTTTCTCATTTGGTTACGATTCTATCTTGCTGATTGTATTCAATTCGTGTCCATTCTTGGCTCGTCGTTAAATGTTTATTCTCCATCCTCTGGCCTTCTCCAAGGTGCAGTCCTGTCACAATTCCTTTTTATTAATTCTGCTACCTTCGTCCTTCTTAAAGCCAAACTACTCATTTTTGCTGATAGCATGAGACTCCGTATAAACTCCTTCTCTGACTGCCTTCTGTTGCAGGCTGATCTTGACCGATTAGTAGCATAGGGTGAGTCTCTCGGTCTGTTATCTCAATATTCAGAAATACTCAGTTATGACTTTTTCCTGACTCCATTCTTTCATAATTCTCCCTTATTCTATTAATGATATTCCAATTAAATCCACTGGTAACTCCATTTGTGACCTTGGGTTCACTTTCACAAAAAATTTTTGCACTTTACTTCTAAAGTACTATATTATATATTATATTACTACTATATTGAAGTGGCCTGCTACAAAGCACTTAATCTCCTCGGCTTCGTTAACCGTATATCTCAAGATTTCGCTTCCAAACTCCTCTCAATCCTCCACATTGTTCAACACGATCGAGCTGATCTAGAAGAAATTCCTCCGCATTGACTTGTTATCCCTTCCCTCCTCATGATTACATACACCTGTCTTGACTGTGTTAGGCCTTTCTAGTCTTGCGATTCGAACGCATCAGGGTAATCTTCTCTTCCTCTCCAAACTCTTATCCAATTAAATTGATTCCCCTTCTCTACCTTTAGTTATGAATTTCCGTGTCCCTTCACATCACACTCGATCTTGTGTTCCCTTTCATATTCCTCACTTAATATCCAATTTCCTTTAAAATGCCCTCATTGTGCATCTTCCTTGCTCTGCAAACATCGATCCCGATTTCTCGCTCTTTTAATTAATTGTACATATTATTTTTTTGTTCTATTATATAATATTGTTATTCTAATTCTTCCATTAATATTAATGTATTATTTTCCATATCATATCTTATTGTAATTAAATATTGTTCAATTGGATTTCGTTCATTATGTAAATAAATAAATAAATATATAAATAATTTAAAAATTACCTATAAATATGACAGTCATCTGGTAGGCATTGTAAATGCTGAAGTCGACTTCATTCCATTGAAATTTATACCTTAAATATAAATATATAACTGACATTTCTCCTAAAAATATAATTTATTTATAATATTTCGTCTATTTATTGGTAGGTATACATATTTTATACTGTTTTGTTTGAATTACTTATTTTTGTATCTGTCTAGGTACTGATAATTTTTTTTTTTTAAATATAGCAATTTAATGTATAATTATGTTAGTTATACACTTATAATTTATAACATTAGTTGTATAACATTTATTTATACAATATTAATTATTTTAAAATATAACTTGAAAAGTCTATTTAATATTACCAACTCAATAATTAATTACATTTTAAATAAAACATGCTTGTATTTACCATATAGTGTTTACTATAATAAATATTATGGACATTAATTTGATGAATAGATAATATTGTATTGATGTTTTATATAGATAATAATTATATAATTATAATTGTTTTTAAAAACACGATATTTAATTATTTGAACAATTTTAAATTATATTTATTAGTTATTTCATTATAATTATAATTTTGAGAATATCATATATGATCTAATTAAAATTTTTACGTTGTTCGTTGTTTATTTGATAATTTATATTTTAAAATCATTAGGAACTCTCTAAAAGTCTAATTTTTTTTATAGATTTTTCTTTGTTTGCGGACAATGACGGGTTTTATCAAAGAACTCGGCTCATGCCGGTTTTTGATTCATACACACATTCAATAAATTGTATTTTATAATATCAGAAAAAATTATTGCAAAAGTATTTGAAAAACTCGAGAGGATGTCTGCGTAATAAATTTTCAATGAAAAACTTGCACTATAGTATTTCAAATTTTTATCAACTTACAGAAATCTCCGAAATACAAAAAAAAAAATACAATTAATAACCAATTACATTATCCAATACCCTATCTGACAGATTATTGATGTGTGCTTTTTAAACGTTTTATAAGTCGTTAAAAATCAAAAAAGGTCAGATAGGGCGATAGACAATTTTGTTAGATATCGTTTGTGTTTTGTTTCATATTTCTATGTTGTTATTAAACTGTTATTATGAGAAATGATACGATATCATATTAATATGAGATATATTATGTGAAATAGAAAATTAATATGTATTATTAATACAATTTTATATAAAATCGTAAAATACTACAACAATAAAAAATTATATTGAAATGGGGAGTCGCGTCAAAATCAAAAATAAACATGTCGGTATAAAAATTGATCAACATAATTAAATTAAAGGATCGATATTTTTCAAGATATTACAGATCGAAAAATTTTTTTATAAGATTTTATTTTCTCGGAAAAAATATTAAAAGGAAATATTAATTATTTAGGAATTATTTCAGGAACTATTAAAATCGGGATTAAAACGAAAAACAGTGAGATTGGAAATTAGTCAGGATTCAAAAGTTGGAGAACTAATATTTTACAGGAATATACACATAAATCGAAACAATTTTTTACAAGAATTTATGTATAATGGAAAATTATTTTTGTGAAATATAAAATTCAGAATTGTTTTATGAACCATAAGAATTGGGATTGTTTTTTTAATACGGAAGTATAATAATGTATATATGTAAAGTATATAGTTGTATAGAAATATACGGAGATTGATATATATGTTCTTTCAAACTTCCTGTCCACAGAAAAATAGAACTCGGCAAAAAAGAATTTCCGGATCCATATTCTAGGTGTTGTATCAAGTCAATAGAGTGCGAAATTTATATAACTTTAATTAAAGTTAAATCAATTATAATTTAGAGATGTATACTTATGTGGTTACTAAATAATAATTATTATAGTTAGGTGTAATTATATTTGAAGCAGTTTATAGGTACTATAACTATGTAACATTATTAGATTATTTAATGTAAAATATTATTGATGTTGGTCAAGAATTCATTATTTAAGAAAAAATGATAAAATTTAAAATAATAATTTTTAAATTTTTAAACTAAATCCGAACGTAGTTATTTTATATAAAAAAATAAACATAAAAGTTATAATTATAAAATAACATACAGCTGAAACAAAGTTCATTTAAAATATTATAATATTAACATAACACAATTAATAAAATTACACATTACATGTTTTTTTAAAATAAACATCATGATTACATAACAATAAAAAGTGGCGAGACATGGAACCAATTGTACTACTTTTATATTATTATCTTTTGATATTTCTATAATTTATCAAAAATTGCCTATACACGACCCCTTTAAAATGAGAGTGTAGTATCCTCTTAATTTAAAATATTACTCGAATTGAAAATATAATAAGGGGTGGGGTACGTAAGTAGGTAGGTACCTATTCTGCTATATATATAACTACCCACTACCTATTCTTGAAGTTTTAATGAATGAGATTCCCTCAAATTCCTTAGAAAGTAACACACCCGCTTTTTAAGGGGTTATGTGTAGGCAATGTTTAGAAAATTTATTGGAAAATGAAAATTTTTCAATTGCAAAATATTGAAATTTATTTTAAAAGTAATTTAAAAATAGTCTCATATCAGCATTATTTTTTATTGTTATGTATTACATATTCTGTAATAAACATGTTCGTGAATTTCCATAATCATGGCTTTATTAATAGCAGTTTTGTAAAGTATTTGAGTAAATATATTTAAATACTTTTATAGTACTTTGAATACTTTTTAAATATATTTTGATCAAATTATTTGAAATACTATCCCATTGGTACATTTACTAGAATTACAAATACTTTTATTTAAATACTTGTGAATACAATTTCTTACAATAATTTTTAATTTTAATACATTTCATTCACTCAAAATGAATTTTAAGTACGTTTGTGTAGTGAAATTTTAAACTTACTTCATCATTTAAATTTAATATTATTTTACAGTGTGATGAATTGACAGATGGAGTTAAGGGAATTTATGTATAATATGCGGGTAATAGGTAACATAACACCATGACAAAATAAACAGGTATGCCGGCAACTTTGTGATACGCAAGTACCGCCATATTGCTTTTCTCTAAAAGTTATCAATGTTTTTTTCTCGGTATGCACGATTTAAATTTTAAGTTATAGTGTTTTCCATATACCTACACTCGACGTGTACACTGGCGCACACTTTTTGTGTGATAATGATTATTATCAGCTGGTATCAACAGTGCAGTAGATAATGCAAATTCCATTGGAAAGTACGGTATATTTATTATCTACACAGTGCAGACAAGTACATACCGAGATGATAATAAGCGGAGAAAAGCGTCCACCATGATTGCGCGAGTTGAACCAAAACATGTAAGTTATTGTCATACCTGTTTACTTTGTCATGCATAACACTATATTTAATCTATGGTATAAGTATAATAAAGTCGATAAAAATCGCAACCGCCTCGCGCGGATGATAATAATCGCATGTCTGAAATATGTCTTAAAATAATAATTATAATATCATCGGAAATACAACGGAAACTCGTTTGACTCGTATTTGTTTCGTCTTATAATAATTTTTAAGTAGGTGTATTATATTATAAAATATATTAAATAACACTTTGTTTAACACGGTATTGTAAATATTTGAAAAATGTTGGTAAAAATAATTATTAATTTTCAAAATATTGTAAAAACTAAAATTTAAATTTTCATTATAATTTTAATATTTATTATATTATTAGGTACATCAAATAATTGAAAATTTATATTTGTGTGATTTTAAGACCTATAAAATAATATAATTTAAATAATACGACTCTTTTAAAAATAAATTTAAAGCCGTAGGTAAATAAGTATTTTTATTTAAATACATACTAAGTATTTGTGTTTGTTCTTAAACACTTTTTTAAAAAAATATTTGAAGTATGTCTTAAATACTTTTTATGGCAATGTATTTGTATCAGTATTTAAATACTTTTTATGTCAATGTATTTATATCTGTATTTAAATACAATTTTAAAAGTATTTTTTACAAGACTGCTTAATAGCGTAGACAAATAAAGCATTCGAACAAAATTAAAGACGAAAAGTTAAATTGTGTTTTTACCAGATAGAATTGAAAATCAATTAATACACATATTTTTATGAAGACTTTAAATTAATAAAAAAAAACTTTTTACAATCAGCCGTCATTTAAAAAAAAAGTTGTTTAAAAAGTAATCTGGTTAAAACACAGAAGACATCATAAGGAACTCAGATATACTTATACTCTTATATACTCATTCCTTTCTAATCACTCCACTAATCACCTTAACATTTTATATCTGCTTCATTCATTCTCTGTTCTAAAATTCCATTAATTGACAAAAAATCCTTGTTTGGTTAAAGGTAATTACCTTTAACAAGGATTTTTTGTCACACAAAACACCTGATTCTCTTCACTTCATCCGTCCACACTTAACCCTGTGTTTCATATCCTCCTCAAATTCCTCAATTTTTTGTACAATGAACCCTAAATACTTGAACCTCTCAACTTCACTTATAAATCCCCACTCAACTTTATTTGTTGATTTTCCTTATTCCTTCTATGTTCCCTTTCACAAAAATGTCAGCATGCATCATGGTACCTCACCCTGTATATCCTTTGTTATTTCATCGATTACCAGGGAAATAAGATGAATAATTTAGAGTTGGCTCCTCCACTGGTGAGGCCTATAATATTTTAGACACTTCCCGGAAAATTGTCCTTAATATGTCACTAACTACGACGGTACTTCGAGTGATGTTTGCTGCTAAACGACAAACCCGTGTTTGATAAGAGCATACTTTTTTTATCTAGATAAAGATAAAAATTATTAAAGTAATTTGTAACTATAAGTAAAGATAATAGAAAACGTATCTAAAATTTATCCATAAAAAACAGATACATTTTCTAAATAATTATTAGTTTAAATATCTAATACATTACATACAGTTTACATATTATTTATGGACTTAAATGGAAAATATATTGAAACAATATAATTTTAAAAAATCTCGTTCAACGTTTTATAATAAGTAATTTTTTTTTTTATTTATACATTTTTAAATATAAAGTAAAAATATAAGTAAAAATTTAAAAATATTGAAATGGAATGTTTGATAATAATAACAATTTTTATTACATCTATATGTATACCTACAACATTATAAATAATAATAATAATAATAATAATAGGTATTAGGTGTATAAAAAAAAGTGCACTTCGCTTATTAAATGTCAATAGTGATGAAAGCACGTCGCTTACTGGATAGAATACTCTTGGTGATTATATTGATTTCGATAACAAATAATTCTGAGCGGAGCTTCAGTATACTATATACGTAACTTTTAACATAAATGAAATAAACATGTTATTCAGTTATTCATGTTTTAAAAAATTTAAACCATATAAAAATGTATTTAGATAATTAATTGTATCTAGATGATTATATATATATATATATATTATATTATACATATATACCTAGTTTTTATAAGTGAAAAATGGCAGTAAACTGCTAAGCAGCACTACCTCTCTAATATGACTGATTTTAAAGTCATTATTTTGGTTGGGGCCTTTTGGAAAAATTGCGGACTGGGTTTTTGGTGCCGTCCGACACTGTATACCACAGTCTGCGATAATAAGTGTGGTTTATATTATTATTATTATTATTATTGTTATTATTATTACCGTCAAACTTCCAACTACCAATCACCACAATAATATGATTTATTTTTACAAACTACTTTGATTTTTTCCAGCGCTAGAACGATTATAATTTAAAACAACTTAAATATAATACGGGTTATCATGCCGTGGATTTGGAAGTTCTTTCCTATAAATATCCATTGCCGTGTACTGTGTAATCAATCACTATAATTAGCAAGATAAAACAATGTACATTCAAATAATTTTATTTTATTATACATTCGTATTAACGAAACGTCATATTATTACTGAAATTAATTATTCCTGAAAAACAAAATCTCGATTTTTACAGTTTTAGAAAATTATGGTTCCTGAAATTTTTTTCTGATAAAATAAAATCCCGATTTTAATCATTTCTGAATTTCATATTTCCTGAATTATAATTTTCTAAAAAATACTTATCACAAAATATTTGTTTCCGTATTATATTTTCCTGATTTTGATAGGCCTCCTTGTTAATAAATTTGTTTAAATATTTTTCAATTGATCGATTTTATTTATTTTTACATTTTCTTAAAGTTGCCTTTATAGAACTCCTTAAAACGAACGACCTTATCCAATCAGTACACGTGTAGCTATTTTCCTATAGAAAATGTTATTAGAAAAGTTTTGAATGTGCTTTGATGAGGTTGCTTTTGAAATGTACATTTTTTCGGATAAAAACTTAAGGAAAACGGTACAAAAATGAAGTTACAACCTATTTAAATGGTTATTTCCTCGTAAGTCTAAACATTTAATATGTCCAGTAATATAAAATATTTTACAGAGTATGTATTTTACTACTGTATAATATAGGTACATACTATAATATATATAATATATATACTGTATACAATGTACATAAACATTATTTAAAAACATTTTTTTTTGTTCACAATTTTCACACAGAGTAAATTTTCGCATTTATTGCATTTTCGGTTAAAAATGTATATTTAAAGTTCAGTTATAACTTATAAGTAAATATACGTATTATGTATCACTCACCCAAAAGCGGTACACACGTCAGTGGCGCGCACGCCAAAACGACCAAGCACAGAATCTTGGTGTCGTGTCCTTGACGCTGTTTAGTGAGTACACGATAACAGTTTCGGAGTACGTCTAGTGGATTCGAAGTACGTACGACACCCTGGTGTGACGACTGTATATTGGATTCCACGGACTGTTCGGTATTAAAAGTGGTAGTGATGGTGTCGGCGTCGGTGGCATCGACCATGAACACGAATATCAATGTCATAGTGGTCAGGCCCAAACCGATAGATATCAAGTACGCGGCCACGAAACTCAGGTTCGCCATCACGACCCCGTATACGAGCATGCCTACTATGGAACCCGCGACCAAGCTGCTGTTCAACATTCCGAACTTGATGGTCCGCCATTCTTCTATAGATGTATCAGCCACGTACGAGTTGAGGCCGTTGAATAGCATCGACGAGCCCCCCGTGAATGTGAGCGCGACTGAATGTAAGGCGGCCGTCAACGCGGGCGACACGGACCACTCGACCGAGCAGTACAACGACAGCACGTCCGCCGTTATCTGACCGGCGACCGGCAGTACGATGAGCGGCCTTCGGCGGCGGCCGTGCCGATCGCTCCACGTGCCCGCGAACATGACCAGCACGATTGGCACGAGCTGTTGGAAGAGCACCTTCCAGCCGTTGATCGGCATCACCACGTGCTGCGCCTCCGTTTCGTTCTCGCACTTCCAGCCCACCCGCTGAGCCATTGCGCCCGTCGGGTCGCACGCCTTGTACAACAATAAGTTCGTGCTCAGGCAGTTCGAAAACATCATCGTGACGATGTAGAAGAATGCCACCGGTTCAACCGACAACTTGCCCATTAATTCGCGTAAAACAAACATGTTCCACCGGATCTATAATTTATACATAACCGTGTAATAATAATAATGTAATATTATATAATTTTTGTGTTTTGTAATTCTATTTTTTTCAATACTTCATTAAATTCAATAACAAAGTTGTTATGTACCGTGTTGTACTTAACCGCTGATTCCGGATATAATACCTAGTAATTAGAGGATTTTAATTTGTAACATAAAATTGAATTCTTATTCACGTAGGTACGTATTATTTCTAAACTTTACTTCTTTTAAACAGGCGGAGCGGTGTTCTCGACCGTTGGTTCGCGATTGAATACAATACAAAAACCGGTACGGGCCGTACCTGCGCCCGTGTTCTTATCGCACTTTGTGTAGAATTAGAATATAATAATAATGATAGCGCCAACAGTTCTTGAGTGTATTAAACGGATTGCACTCGGCGTTCTGTGCGGAACACAAGCTGGGGTCTCGGCATAGACTGAATTTTGAAATTAACATATTACATTATTGTTATATGTTAACATTGTTGTAATTCTCGAACTTGATAATCGCAGTTCATATAATATAACTGTGCATTGTTATGATAAGTCATTATGAAATCCATATTTTTTATCTAAAGTATTATTATTATTAATTAAGACATTAAACACATTACACATATTATTGAACCTTATCTACCTTATATGTTAGGTTATGTATTTAAGCCATAACACACGTGCTTACGTATATTAGTTTTATTGTATAGACATAATTATTATATTAAAATTTATGAGTATGTATAGAAAAGATAAGAATATTAATAGAACATAAAATAATATCTAATCTTAATTAATCTAATTAATAACAGAGTTATTTCATTATTTAATTAATAGGTACTTTCAGCTAAATAATATTTACAGAGTGTTTCTGAAATCAATATATAAAATTCGTACACATATTCAGTGGAGTGACCAAAGATGAAAGTTTTGAAAAATTTTTTCTGCTTTAAAACCCAAGTTTTTGATTGTTTATTCATTGCATTTTTATATAAATGTAAAAATAAGTGTAGTATAATAGTTCCTAAAAAATTCTCATACGATTCAATATATCAGGTGCATTTCCCTGGCACTCCCACCTCCGAATTTTGGTTTCAAACCCGGGGCTTTCGTTTGTGCTGATTTGTGCCAGAATTTCAACGTTTGTGCAGCAATCCCTGAGATTTTATTCGCATATTAAAGTGAGGGTGCTGTGGAAACTTGCGTCCTACACATTTCATAATTGTTTATTATATCTTTATGAAATAAGCCTAAATATCATTCATTGAATTTAAATACAACCATACAGTATCTATTTATACAACAATTTTTAAATTGTATTTATACATTATTTTAGTATGATTCAAATTATTATTGATTGTGGAAAGTATTTTTTTTCATTTTTCAATCACAGGCTAAAGATAGGTAAGTAAATAATATAATAAATTATAATCAAATTAATTTTAAATGTAATTCTATGCTATACATATTTAATGTTTTCATGCTAATAAATTACATTAAAATGATTTTTTTAAAATTTTTTATGGCGATTTTTCAAAATTGTGCTAAAATTGCTTATACTTTACTCCTTAAAAATTTAATGTTCCCGTTTAAGGGGTTATTATAGGCAATTTAATTATATAAAAAAATGTATTTATTTAAAATGTTGTCAGCGTCAATTTTATTATTGCTTTCTACTTATTTATTTGCATATATTTTAGCACCTTTTAGCACCTCCTCCTTCAGAATCTTCAATTTTCAATCATGCCATTTATTTGTTCTACGGATGTACTGATTTTAGACTTTTATACAGCACTCCCTGATTAATAAATTAATAAATAAATCTTTCGAATTAATAAATAATTTATATACTTCTGCTTCGGTGACTATATATTTCAAACGTTTTTATTTACAGACGTATGCGAGAATAACATAATTTTTTTCATAACATTTTTTAATTTAATTTTTATATTTATGTTATTATAATGTATTATGTTATTAAGGACAATACCTACCAGGTGCAACTCCTTGTAAATGTAACTTCTTTTAAGTGAGACTACATATAAATTCAACACCTTTTGAGTGCAAAACCTTGAAATTTGAATTTGTAATCCCATTTGGGAGTGATACCTTGTAAGTGTAACTTTTTTTGAATGAAACACCACATAGTGGAATTACTTTTTAGTATAATTCGTACACCTCATATTATGTATTGTATCAGGATCCGGAATAATCTGATTGACATTTTTCGTATTTAAACTATTCAGATAATAGACCAGGGGTCGGGAACCTGCGGCTCCAGAGCCGCATGCGGCTCTTTAACATGCAACCTGCGGCTCTTTGGAAAATTCATCAATATATCGAGACCCGTAAAATATAAATTATATTATACCTGCGTTATTATAGTGATAATATTTCTTAATTTTCTAATAACAATTTTTAGGTAAAAATAAATCAATATTTTATCTATAACATGGTTCGGGAATGTTTTCGCTATCACCCCACAATATTTATTACTCTTATGGCACAATTAGTTTTATTGTGTATATAATATATGTACCTATGTGTCCTAGCTAGTAAACTCGATTATCATTATTCTGTAGAATACCTACGAAATGATTGCACAATTAGTTTTATTGTGTATATAATATATGTGTGTATGTTCTATCTATTAAACTCGACTATCATTATTCGGTAGAATACAAAATTATATTAGTCGATACGTGAGCACGGTCCTCGTCAGGTCAATTCAATCAGTAATTCGGTATTTTTTTGTTGTGATTTTTTCCAACAGAGGTATTTCTATAACTTTTTCACCGTATTAAAACATAGCAATATTGTGAACGAGATGTCTATAAACAAAAAACGTAAAATTGAAGAGGAAAATAGAGGATTTAGAAGTGAGTGGACTGATACTTATGCATTTGTCCAGAACACCATCGGACAACCAAAATATCTCATTTGTGACGAAAACTTCAAAAACAATAAAAAATTGAAAATTGAACGTCATTTTTTATCTAAACACGATTCATTTGGTAAGACTTACCCAGATGGAAATGAAAAAAAAAACAGCAGTTGCCGAGTTGATTCGTAAATCTCAACAATCGACATTTAAATTTAATAACTGGTTGCAGTCAGCCTATAATTTGACTGCAGCTAGTTTTGTTGTATCCCACGAAATCATGAAATCTGGAAAACCGTTCACTGATGGAGAATATATTAAAAAATGTCTTATTGGTAAGTCAGAACATCTCTTTTCTGAATTCAAAAATAAAACATAAATAATCAATAAAATAAAGGATATTCCGTTGTCGGCAACTACTGTTCGTGATAGAGCTGTTAGAATGGCTGAAAATGTCACAGAACAACAGTTTTCCAATCTGAAGTCATCACCTGTATTTTCCTTAGCTTGTGATGAATCATGTGACGTTAAAAACATCGCGCAACTCACTTTAATGGGACGGTATGTTTCGTCAACGGGTGTTCATGAAGAATTACTGGGTTTACTACCGCTCAAAGGTCAAACTCGAGGAGAGGATATTTGCGCTGCCATTACAGAATTTTGCAAAGAGAAGGAAATCAATTTAGATAAGCTGATATCTCTTTGCACTGATGGATCACCAAATATGATTGGTAAATATAAAGGATTCGTTACTCTTTTTGGCCAAAATGTGAAACATGAAATACTATCTTTTCATTTTATTGTTCATCAAGAAGCTTTATGTGCTCAAACATTCCCAGTTGAAATTAACCAAGTCATAGCACTAGTAGTGAAAATTATTCACAAAATTATAGCTTCAGCTCTGAACCATAGACAGTTTCATGCATTACTTGATGAAGTTAATGCCCGATACAAGGATCTTCTAATGTTCAATAATGTACGTTGATTATCGAGAGGGGCTGTTTTGAGGCGCTTTACAGATTGTTTTGAACCCATAAAAGATTTTTTAACGAACAAAGGCATCAACTACCCCGAATTGTGCAATGATATGTGGCTCCAAAAATTGTATTTTGCTGTAGATTTGACTTCATCTCTAAATCATTTACATAAAAAGCTTAAAGGTAAAGGAAATACAGTACATACGCTACTGAAAACCGTTCTTTCTTTCGAACAACAACTTCAGCTTTTTGCAGAAGATATTGACAGTGGAAATCTTGATCATTTTGAATCTTTGAAAGAGTACACGGAAAGCTCAGGTTGTATTATTGATTTGGAGTATTTTAAATCGGCCATTCAATCGATGAAAAACTCGTTTAGTAAAAAATTTGAAGATTTTCGAAAATATAAATCCACGTTAAAGTTCTTGACATCACCACTCACGGCGGAGACTAGACAAATTCACTTTCCATCGTTTCCATCTGTCGACAAAAGACTATTTTCATTTCAATTAATAGAACTAAAAACCAAAGATCTTTATTCTTTAAAATTTGAGGTTTTGAAAACGGATATTGAAAATCTGAAAGGGAAAAAGGAGTTTTAGCTGAGAACCATAAATGGACGAAACTCGTTAAATTTCAAAAAAAGAGCAAGTTATATTTTACGTATGGAACAGTCTTCCCGAAAGTTTCAGCCAATTAAAAATGGTCGCATTCGGAATTTTGACCATTTTTGGATCTACTTACATTTGTGAGCAAATGTTTTCAAATATGAACTTTATTAAGAACAAATTAAGAAGTCAATTGAATGATATCAGCCTTGATGCTTGTTTGAAGTTGAAAACAACAGATTACTCTCCAGAATTGAATAAGCTGTCCGGAGAAATACAGTGTCAAAAATCCCACTAATATT